>JACCGJ010012010.1:0-16682 GCA_013407085.1 Atriophallophorus winterbourni
GGGTAGTGGTCTTAGTGGTTTTAGTACACTTGTTAAAAGTTGCAGCATTTGCATAAACACATTCTGCTTCATGTAGTTATGAATAATATGGTGTATGATTATGCGTTAAACATTGTAATGCCAGATCCCTCTGAATACTCGATGCCTGGTCTCCGACAGCTTGAATCAACAATTAGTTTTCGGTGTAAATTGCTCGGTCGGACTCGATTTTAGCCGGACCTACGACGTTTTTTATGTATCGACTTCCATTTGGACGGCAACGCTGCTATCCACTGTATCAAGATGCTGGAGTGTTTGACTTATAACATTAGGTTTTGTTGGTCTGAGTTTAACATTTTTGGGTAATATTCGTTTTCATTTTCTCCATTCCGATATTACTATTTCGGCAATAGCGCTGGTCAAGAACGTAATCTTCAGGGGTGTCGGTTCATCTTCTTTTATATTTCGGCGAAAAAGTAACTCGAAAAATATCCACAACAACAGTATTAGAAATTTCTAAACAATACGAAATGTCGCGCCACTGCTTGACATCATGCTCTAAATCCTAATCCTAAATCGATGCTCGATAAGTATTTTTTGGTGCGCCAATTAGAACTAAACTTTGTGATACAGTTTTTCCCTGGCGTTCAACCTACCTTTTATTTCCCAACATGGTACATCTGGATATATTCATCAATTTGAGTCGGGACTTGTCTTGAGTAGGTACGCATTCAGCAGTACGTTCTAGATATCAGACTCGCATTTCAGTGTGACATTTAGCAAGCGAGGTTGACTAATTTGAGCTGAAGTTGAGTGGCGAGTATGACGAGTGACTTTCTATGAGATTACATATTCAATATGCATTAGGTGGCAAAGTTGAGACCATTTCTCGAGGTCGCGTATCTGTTTGCTATCAAACAGAGTTTCTTGGGACTCGCTAAGTTTCGTATATATCACACTGCGTATGGGGAGTTCTTTTTGCGTATCGGAAAGTCATGCGTTTTAGAATTTGAAGCATTTTCGGCTCGAATTTGTGAGTCGGGTACAGCAGGTTTAAAGTGCACAGCTGAGGTCGACCGTAGCAGCAATTCTATGTAAGAATGTCCCACGGCCGTGGTCGTTTTTCTGGCTGATTCCAAAACGGGATTAACCCTGCAATTTTTCATTTTTGTCATACCAAAAGCCTTTGTCTTAGATTCCTTTAGTTGTTGTTCCTAAATCGTTAAATTGATAAAATGATTTATTTCAGTGATCACATGCGTACTCACATAATTTATCAATATTTCCTACGTACATCGAAGGCTCAACTCGAAACTTGTCATTCTATTTTCTAATATTGCTTAAAGAGTATAGGCATCGTGCAAGGATTTAGCTTGGCAACGAACACAGGTATAGCAGGCGCCTGGAACCTTTCATTATTTATTAACGTTATCGAATCAGGGGCAAAAGTACTTGCACATTCACCATGAATTTTACCCATACACAGAAAACACGTTATGACTTTACTCGCCTTAAGATTCATCGGTTGTTTACACGCTATGCGCGTGAAATAGGGAGAGTTCCGTGTCTCGAGATGCGTCCTATTAGCTTAACCGGCCGTGATTATCGTTGCGATCGGCGGATTCAAGCTCTTGGCACAGAGGTCAAGTTGGTTCAGTATCGTTGTCGGGTGAACAATCCTAGCTGTCACAACTTGATCTATCAATTTTTTTGTCGGTATGTTGGATCTCATAATTCGGTTACAAATGTTAGTTACCTGAAGTGATATCTTCGGCTAACTGATTGGCGTTTTATCGACTGGTCATTGTGGCTGCTTTAAAATTCGTGATTTCGTTAATTAGCAAATAGCAATGACAACTATTACTCGTTAACCAGACAAGGTAGTTTACAATAACGGGTATCAAAATGCGTAGCTCGGAGCGATGTTTGAAATGATAGCTAAAAGGTAGAATAGTTAGGGGTGCGAAAACGTTTTCGCGAGCAAACTGAGATATTTACGCTGATATGACAACTTTGCTGTGAATCAGTTGACTAGATCAAGAATGAAAAAATTCGAAAGCCATTTTCCAATATAACACAGATTTCTCGAAATGGAATAAATTTGAGCTGATTCGGCCAAGATATGACTAAACATGTCATAGCAAAAAATGCGACTGCAGAGCATAGTTTTTTCAGCAGATGGGGTTTGTAAAATGACTTATTAATTAGCAAACTAAAGCCTAGACTTGAGTGTGGAGATCGTGTTTCATCTTTGTTTCTAAGGAGGCAGGAAGGCAAAAGATGCGATGATGAACATACAGACATTCGACCTAGCAATTAAAAACAACTGAGCCGTTCACGAAGAGGACTCGATTTGCGCCTCTCAACCTGAAACGACCGATATGCTACTTGTAAACTTGTAAAAAACAGAAAAGTGCCGACTCTTCCGGGGTCGGCGTGACAATGACGGTTGTCTCAGATTATGCCATCACACGACACCATCCATCTTTCCTTACCAAAACTGTTCTTGGATACCTCTATACCAATGCCCAATGCTTGATTAACAAATTTGCCGAACTTGTCGCTCGGTTTGAGACTAAACGACCTCAGCTAATTGCCATTACCGAAACTTGGCTGAACCCGGAAATCCACGATTGTGAGTTAGAGATTGCTGGCATGTCACTGCTCCGCCTAGACCATGCGTCACGTGGAGGAGGTGTGGCACTCTATTATGATCAGAGACTCAAGTGCAAAGAACTGACAGATTCCGACTGGGTGCTTCAGGACATGCTATGGTGTTTGTGAACAAGAATTGTTCAGTGAAACCAGGAGTTGCGGCCTTGCGGACGCCCTCTGGAATGACCACAAATGCAGCTGACACTGCGGATGTTCTGTTAAAGTATTATGCTACAGTATTTTGTTCAAAGGAAAGCGTGGATATACAACTAGATCCAGAAATAACGCATCCTCTACCATTGGACACAATAACGATCACCAATGAAGAGGTGCTGGGAACTCTACTATCGTTAAATCCCAGATAGTTGTGATAAAATTACCCCGAATATACTCAATCATTGTGCACAATCTCTATGCGGACCTCTGACTCGGTTATTCTGCGAATCACTGTCGCAAAGTGTCATACCGAGTAAATGGAAATCTGGTATAATTTCCCCAATTTTCAAAGGCGGGTCGCTTTCGGAGCCCGCAAATTACAGACCTGTTACATTGTTGTCCGCCGTATCCAAGGTACTCGAAAGAATCGTAGCAAACAAACTGAGCAACTACCTTGAGGAAAATAAGCTATTTTGGTGATCGCAACACGGCTTTAGAAGGAGATACTCCTGTCTCACTAACCTTCTCCTTACCCTTGATGACTGGACTCGAGCAGTAGATGTTGAAGTTACCATCCATGTATGTTACCTCGATATGTCAAAATCATTTGACCGTGTAAACCACAGTATTTTCTTGCAGAAGCTAAAACGTTGTGGTATCACTGACAGTCTGTTAACATGGTTAGAAAATTACCTGACTGATCGGCTTGTCCAAGTCTCTGTGGACGGTGCTCTATCGAAGTCGGTAGCCGTAATAAGTGGAGTGCCTCAGGGATACGTCCTCCGACAAATCCTCTTCGCGCTTTATGCTAATGACATACCGGCTCTCATCAAATGCAAGATCGTACTGTTCGCGGACGATAGAAAAGTGTGGTCGAAGATAAATAAGTCAGAAGACTGCGAACTTCTCCAAAAGGATCTGGACAACCTCCACGTTTGGTCCCTAAAATAGCATATTTTTCAATTTCCAAAAGTGTCGCATGTTAAAATTGGCAAATATGTGGAGTACCAGTATTTTTTGGAACGCAGCATTTCGTGTACCACGAAACAAAAGGACTTGGGTGTGTTAATGAGCAACACCCTAGAGATGTCGAGCCACTGCAACTACTTCTATCGCAAAACATCACAGAAATCGTCACTCCTAAAGAGAATTTTCAGTAGGTTCTCAAAACAGACAATTCCCTGTATTAAAAATACGTACATCAGACCCATGATGAAATATGTAGTTCAAGCATAGTCGCCATGGCATAAAAATGATGTTGCGACTTTACAACGAATATATCATCGAGCTAACAAACTTGTCAGCGGACTCAGCCGAAAACCCTACAATGACTGAATCAAAACCCTAAATTTATTGGATTATCCACGTCGTCTCCGAGGGGGTTTGAATCTGGTTTACAATAAATTAAATACTGAAAATCACCCTCTATAATGCTTATTGGATCTGCGGAGCTCGCATAATACAAGAGCTCACACATTTAATCTAACTGTCTCTCACTCGAGACTCAACTGCAGACGACATTTTTTGCCGTGCGAGTTTGTTTTACTTGGAACAATCTACCAGATAATGTTGCAAACTCACCAAATTAGCAAACTTTAAAGAGAAGCCTTGATGCTTTTTTGACCCTAAACCCGTGCATTGAAGAAAACTATACATATTAACACCATGCATCTACATTTGTTATCCCACCAATCGAAAAAAATTTCTGCCCTCTGGATTTTTAATTGATTCTTGAACTGCCCAGTGAGCAACCTAATCCCATTTTTGCTTGTTATATTATTCGTTGTTGCCATATTATTCTGTGTTTTTTTGTAAAGCTATATGCTTTTTAGACCATTAAAATTGAATTGAATTGAAGAAAGAGAGCCATTGGTCCAAAAAAACTTTAAACGGCTCCCATCAACTCTGTAATTATTATCCTGATTTTCGGCAAAACTCAGCAGATAGAAAGATGGGTTGAGCACTTCTCCACTCTCAACTCTTAGGACAGTTGGGTTTTAACCCATGCGCTTGAAGTTATTGAGCAATTTCCAACCATTGCACATCTAGATACTCCCCCTACACTTGATAACATCAATAGGGCGATCGACCGCTATCGGGCTAGAAAGACCTCAGGGAAGACGGTATTCCACCTCAGCTCAACAAACGCTGTGGAGTAGTGTTATCACAACCTCTTCATCGTTTGCTTCTTTAGTACTGTCAGGAAAAGTGTGTCACACAAGGTATAACAAAAATTATTATTATTAATAATAATTATTATTATTAGTTCTTTACCTACATGTAGTGGCGACGACCAGGAGCTAGAAGAAGGGCAAATGATTCCGAACTCTATCATATGCTTAAACAAGTCTTCTGCCATGTTGAGCTTAGAAGGGTGAAGTTGCATAGGTCTAAAATAAACTGGTAATCCGCTAGGCACGATGTGGTGTTGTCCCGTGTTGGTCAATTTTTCAGTCGCTCGAGCAGGTTGCATAATTGATGAAAATTCATGCAGCATAGAACTACATTTCGAAGTTTCTGAAGTGACAGCAGTGATACCAAAAGAAATGGCTTTAGAATTGATGATTGAGAATTGTAATGCGGTTGACGTGTCTACTAAGCTTAGCTGTTTATTCCACAGTTAGACCAAAGGAAGACAAAAGTGAACACCGATTACGGGGCAATTCACATCACCGGCGTAATCTGCGAGTCAATTCTAAATGAAAGTTATAAATGCGTTCACCGTGAGTGTTGTTACGAGTGCTATTTGCTGCATGAAGAGTCAATTCTGACGTAAACTTACGTCTAGTTTCTGAAGGTGGGATGACACTGTGTTCCGCACCGGTGTCCACCAGAAAACGCAATTTGGTTTTGGTGTCAGAGACATAGAAATGTCAGCTTACTTTGTTACCAGGCAGTGCAATCCTTTATACTGTCTCAATAATCCGTTTCCCTGTTCATTAGATTTGGTGGTGAAACTACAGGGTCTCGTGACTGGGTAGGCACGCTCACCGAATAGGCGGTAGTAGTACCAGAGCTACGTTGCATTATTACGGTTTCGTGAACGGCGTATACTTCGGCTACGTCCGTGTGTGGGTTTTTGAAAGCGGCTTTCGTGAAGCTCACATTTGTAGGCTATGTTATTCTAATCGCGACTTCAGCGAATCTATATGCGATTCTAGTTTAGAAGTGACCGTTTTATTGTGCGTTAAGACAGCGGCAATTGTTAGCTTATAGTATTCGTACACACTGGCAGCTAAGGCAGTAAGAATCTAGGTTGGCTTATTGTCAGCTAGTTCAATGCCTCAGAGCAAATTGCGTAGGTTTTTCTCATCAGACGCAGCTATACGAGATACCAAGGCTGTTTTTGATAAATCGTGTAGCTTAACAGCAGGTCCGTTATACATGACATTTGTCATTTCAAATGCAACTGCGTGTTGCAAATTTCATACGACGTAACAGCACATTGTTTTTGATTAGCAGCAATTCGAGTTTGAAAATGGCTTTTACTTTGGCAAACCATAGTTAAGGGATTGTTACGACAAACTTAGTAAGTGATAAATGAACGACGTCTGCAGTGTTGTTGGGTAATGTCCATAGACGAGAACTTCAGTTCGCATTCCACCATCCGTCTACACAAATACTAGTTCGAAACGCGAAGAGTATAGCGGATACGCATAGCTGACGAGAGGCAAAAACCTCGAAACCGGTCCTGTGCTTCCGGTGAGATTTCAGCGTTTCGGAATGGTATTCTACTTCAAACTATCCTGGGGTTGTAATAACCCTCGCAGCAATACGCCGTTCGATCAGTTGGGGCTTAGTTTAGTCCCATCCACGTCTGTTACCTAGACATTTCGAAAGCTTTTGACAGAGTCAATCATCATTTGCTTCTTCAAAAACTGATGCGCTTAGGAATATGTGATCCACTCCTCTCATGGTTGTGCGACTACCTGTCAGATCGCGACGCCCGAGTAAAAGTTAACGGAGCGCTATCCCAAACGTTCAAAACCACCAGTGGAGTCCCACAAGGGTCTGTGCTAGGCCCGCTCCTCTTTCTGTTGTACATAAATGATTTACCCCCCTTCATATCGTCCAAAATGGTCCTGTTCGCGGATGATATGAAAATTTGGACGCCAATAAGTTCTGCAGAGGACTGTGAGAAACTGCAAACGGATTTGGACAGCGTGTCGAATTGGGCGGCCATGAATGACATGTCATTCAACATACAGAAATGTAAGATGCTCCATCTTGGCAAGAATGTTCCTTGGACATATCGATTGGGAACTGAAAACCTAGCATGCAGCCCGTTAGAAAAGATCTTGGAGTGTGGATTAGCGGGAACCTGAAGAGCACAGCGCACTGTCAGAACATATATCGACGGGCAAACAGATTGTTAGGTATCTTTCGAAGAATATTTGGAAGATTCTCTCTCGTAACGTTACCAAGGATAATGAAAGTCTACCTTCGCCCTACGATGGAGTATGCGGTAGAGGTCTTGGCTCCTTGGCTGCGAAAAGATATTGCTCTCTTCGATAAAATCTATCATAGAGCAACAAAGTTAGTGATGGGTCTTCGCAATGTTCCGTACACCGAAAGATTGCGACGTCTGGGTCTATGCGATTTTACCCAAAGGAGGATACGACGCGATATTATTCTGACTTATAGAATTGTGTCTACAGAAGGACATCCACTAAAACACTTGCTTGATGTATGTGATGGAAAAGTAACACGCGGACATACCTCATCCCTTTACGTCCCAAGTTCCCGTATTGACTGTCGGCGCCATTTTTTCGCCATACGTGCTATATTTCTTTGGAATCCCCTACACCAACATGTGGTGGACTCTCCTTGCCTGGCGGCGTTTAAAGTGAAATTGGACTTACATATGCAAAAGAATAACATTCGTGAGCCTTACATTTGATATTCACTATTGCTTTTATACTATTGTATTTTTTTCTGTTTTTATTCATACCGTCATCCTGTGGTGTTGTAAAGTATTAACTTTTTAAACATAAATCTTTGAATTTGAATTTGAATTTGACTTTATTGGGTGGCGAGTCACATACGCCCCATTTCATTGCTCTCACTGGACATTCGTGGATTTTTTTGTCAAACGTAGACCCACCACGTCCTGGCAATTCAGAAAGTTCTAGCTTGCCCTATTTGCGCCGCTTCGCCACACTCCGGGCCTTCGTCTACTTGAGTTCCTTCCAGCAGACAAATTTTCCGTATAGCACGGGTGACCAAACCATTCTTTGTACGAACAACAACAGACTTGACTAGATTATATTCACTCATGTGAATATCCACTACAATACCTAGTGGCCAAGCACACTTCGGAGCACTGTTCACTAGTACAATATCCCTAACACGGAAATTGCGCTTACGATAAATCAACTTATGTCTTGTCTGTAGCAGTGGTTGATACTTCGACAAATAACGCTTCTAAAAGACGCTCGCCAAGTGCAGAGATTGTTTCCAATTCCTCTTGTAACTGTCAACAAACCCCTGTCTAGAACGCATTCCATCGTTTGAGCTAATTGGCAACAAATCGTTGTTACGCAGAGAACAAGAGTCAATGTCTTCTGTTGTTCAGAACTTGCTCATCTTCTATCAAAACGGTTTGAAAGGTCTCATTTGGATGGTGTTTGTTGTGTGCATGTGGCATTCAAAGCACAGCGAATTGATCTTATCAGTCGTTCTCAAACACCTCATCGATGACCAGTGTATGGAGGGTTAAAAGATCATTTAATACTATGTGAAGCTAGCCCATCTGGTAAACCGTCGCTTTCCACACATACTCAGCGCTCGATCAGCACCGATGAATTTGAATCCGATATCTGAATAAATGACTTGGGGTTTAACCTTGACGACCAATGAAGCCAAAGAGTGCCATCATAAAGGAATCCGTATCCATAGAATGGGTTACTTCAATATGATCAGAGATTCACTGTAAACAAGTTAACAAAGGTTTATAACGCAAGGAATTTCAGTGCAATCAGTTAGAGTAGTTTTTGGGTAACGTTACACTTCTGACACAGAAGCTTCGTCAGACCATGGGTGATAGTCTGGACAGGGAACATGATTAATTAGTAGTCAACCCATCAAAACGTATTTGACCTTATCGCCAAACAACCTATAATACGCCTACATTTTGTCACGTCTCGTGGGAATAACCGGGATCAGTGATCGATTTCCTCACAGTGTGTATCTACGTCAATCTGATACAAGTGAACACGGTCAAGGTCAGTTGACACAGCGGCCAACATACTTAGAAGTACATACCTAACGAAGCTAAGGCTATTGTTGGAGAAAAACAAACAGCTTATGAACTAGTAGGTATAAGGTGAATAAAAACTATTTACTTTCGCATCAGTGCCAAGAGCCAGATTGTGGAGATTTCTGCCCCATCAACCTTATTGTCCGCTAGTCGACCTGACTTGGCAATTTCGACCGCCTCCGCATGTAGGCATTCGTTATACGGTTTAATACCGCGTCTCAATATTGTTACATTGTCTAGATAGACGAGGTGGCCTGTATCTAAAACGTGCTTCGCCAAGGCGGAATCACGAATAAGGGATTGATATTCCCTGGCATCCCGGGGCTGTCTCAGGACACGCTTTCGGTGTTCTTCGATTCTAGTGCGAATTACCTTGGAAGTCTGCCCTATGTAAACACCCGAACAGTCCTTACAGTTGATTCCGTAGATGCTGTTCGTAACGCTAGATGAAGGTGTCTTATCCTTGAGGTGCAGCAGAAGCGAACGGATAGTTTTCCGTTTCTTATAAGTTACGCGTATGGCCGTGTGGTTCAAGACCCTTGGTCTGACTAAGCTTCTGTGTCAGAACTGAAACTTTACCCAAAAACCACTCTAACCGATTGCACTCAAATTTCCTTCTATTATGAATACACGATCGGTCCCAAACATATTCCAATCGAGTGCAAACATGCATAACGTTTTTCTTCGGATCGACCTCGCTTTACTTCAAACGGTCCAAAATAGTTCAAAACAACTTTAGCAAGCGGGTGAGAGCATGTGGCTACGGGAACTGGGTGAAGATTAGCCATCAGTTGAGCTGCAGGTCTGGCATCGAACCTTTTGCTGATGAGATATTTTTCAATTGCTCGCTTTATGGATGACAGTCCATTGATCGGCCAAACTTTTCTGCGCAGGACACTAAGAGTATACGCTGGCACTGAATGTCCTCCGACCAAATGAACGTTAATAATCATTAGGTCAGTAAGATTAAGCTTCTTTGTAATTATCACGGGATGAATGCTTTCATCTTTAAGATCAGAATGCTGCAGTCTATCGTCAACTTTTAAAATACCCTGATCAATGAAACGGCGTACATTTTCAATGATGACAAATTGGATTTGCAGGGCTCACTTAGTACTTTGTCTCCAAAGGCATTCCGCTGTGTCAACCGTATAATTTCTGCTCCGGCATTTCGAAATTCATCAAATCCAAGTTTGCCTTACGGTAAGGATCTATCCGAATTATCAAAAAACATAATACCAATGAAAAGTTTGAAACGAACCAGCTACGCAATTGAGAGTAAAAGCTGCTTCCAACCAGAAAATCGACGAAGAATGATGTATATTCCTACATGATGAGTGCAAACAGCACGAAACCGATCGTGGGGTGTGTGTGTGATGGAAATGCATGCAAATGAATATTATGATGTATATTCCTCGTTCTGAATCCATTGAAATAATGTTAAAATTCGCACGCTTAAATTCAACTTGCTCGGTGTGCTGTGGATTAACAACTTCAGGTCACATATGGATTATTTGTCTTAGAAAGTCGGGACCGTTTAACCAAAATTCCATTCAAGACATGTCCATAGCACCTCGTGAGATCGATTCAGCTGAATGACATTGGGTACAACAATTATGTAATGGACCAAGAATAAGTCTACATTACACAAAATACATCAAAAAATGAAGGAACACAAAAAAATCAAAAGAGCAACAGTCTAAAGAAAGATCCAATCAAGACAGAGGATAGCCAGAATAGATCCATATAAGAAAGTCCATCAGCTGGAATCCGACGTACAGAATGCGCTACAATTTTGAGAAGATCCATTAATCAAAATTTCCACACGAACCAATACACGCAAACTTCATAACCGCGGAAGAATACAAAAGTCCGGAAGTTCGAAATTATATTAACCGCATCAATTCGATTGAAGCACACACTACAAAAAACGAATGACCATACAAGACGAAAACGTTTCAGATACCAAATGAGAAGATTCAAGAAGAATTTCGAATAACTACACCAAGCAGACAGTAATAACTGTGGCTTCGCAAAGTCGGAAAAAAATGTGACACCGGTGAGTTAATATTACAACAGTACACCGAAAGAAATTTTGAACACTCGATTGGCTCATCAGTCGCTTACAGTCCTGTGGTTATGGAGCGGAAATGGAAATGGATTTACGCAAATGCGCGAACTTCAACAGGTCATAACCTGTCTATACAAGTCGGACCTATCAATGTACTTCATTAAGAGCCAACATTGTCAGCACTGGCTGATGAGATTTCTCTTCAGAATCCTGGTAATTCCCTCAAATAAACATCGTACAGTATGCCAGGTATTTGGGAGTACTAATTGTGGCTGAATTCAATTATTGTGTGTGCCACTTCGGCTCAACGTGCACGCAGGTAGAAAACCTGATATATTCCTTCCAATCTATAGGCATTAACTTGGCCTCATTAATAATAGTGTTTCTGAGCCTGATATTCTCACTACAAAAAGACATCGATCGATGTGAAGGTGTACAGCATCTAGCAAGTTGCATTACTGTGGGTTAGCGAGAAAATCCTCACACTGCATACATGAATTCTCTAGATCTTTTGAGTATTAGGAGCCGTCGTTTAAGTGGTGACCAGATTGAGACTCTTATGATTATGAAGGGTTTAAGCGGCGTCCCAATGAACGACTTCATTACCCTCAGAAACAAGCTGGGTACCAGCGATCACTCGCTTAATCTTGCCGATAGACTCCACAAAATACTTTCTCAGTCTTGGGGTGTTCAATGTTTGGAAAAGCCTTGTAGAAGAACTTATATCTTGCCGTTCCGTCTCGATTTTCGAGCATTGCCTGAGCAGCAACTAGCATGAGTTGTTTCTTGAATACTCCACCAGAAGGCTAAAGGGAATAGGTAAATCACTTGCATTACCGCTCTCCCGTTATAAAACAAGAAAGTAAAGCAAAGTAAAGTAAAGTAAAGTAACATTTCTTCAATTACTTTGACGTTTCAGTCCTTATATATGATTATCCTTTAAATGGCCTCTTACCTTTCTGGTAAAGAATAATCGGTGATACTTTTTCCAGCATCGGTTATAAGGTGGTATGCTCTCTGTAGACTGTCTAGATAAACAAATTGCATCGCCATCGTCAAAGATTTCACACGGACTAACGGAAAAAAGATTCGGTAGTGGTGGGTTTTTCTCTGCAGCTCTTCACCGATAGAAATTCTGGACGCATTTGTGGCTGCTCAGCCACTTACCATCCTGTGCAAAGTGAATTGAAAAGTTACACTCGGTCCAATTTAGTTTGGAGTTTACTTCCTGTTTCATAGAAGGGATTGTGGCTGAGTCGTCAATCGAGCGTCAAGATTTG
Source organism: Atriophallophorus winterbourni (assembly GCA_013407085.1). NCBI lineage: Eukaryota > Metazoa > Platyhelminthes > Trematoda > Plagiorchiida > Microphallidae > Atriophallophorus > Atriophallophorus winterbourni. The sequence goes on from JACCGJ010012010.1 coordinate 12,401, forward strand.
TTTCGGTGGTATGCCACAGAAGAGCGTCCACCACTTCCAACAATATCTCCACGATTTTCTTCGGGTATAGCTGCCGGAAATTTACATCTCCAATAGTTCGCTTTCCTTAATTAAAACAACAAATATTTAGATTAATTGATATGCATATAATGACCAGGGTTACATTTCCATCAAACAAGTCATTGAGCCATTCGTAATTAAAGTTGCGGTTGATTACTTGTTTAAGTGGGGTGGCCATGATCATCTGATTAGTGTTGCGTATCTTGGCTCCCGGTTCCGGTTTTTCTGGCGGTTGGATATTCCAAAATGGTGAGTTTGAAAATGTCTTATAATCTCATATTATTAATTTGACTGTGGCTCGGCTCTGACTTTTTAACATATAGCATTTCTTTTTAATCACTAAAATATAGTTGTGTTGTGCACAATACCTCTTTATCTATTTGGTTTTGACTCATGCTACAAGCACCAAGATACCTAATTATTACAAATGTTTCTAAAACAGGCTTTTTATAAGTATGAAGTCAATGTTTAATTTTTGTATTTGGATGCGTTCCAAACTATAAGTTAGGTGAGAACATAAACGCATATCTATGCGTGCTATTTTGATAACCCCCAAACTGCTGAAGTTCGGTCGGTAAGGTAGCATTGAAACAGTACAAATACATTATTATTGTCGAACGCTTAAAATAATTGGAAAATATAAGTCCAGCTTCTTTTCCACCTAAACGAGATGAATAGCGTCTCCTATAATCACTTGTCTACTCAAAGATAAGATCATTGTGCCTTCTGACATACGGGTATAGGCGTAGAACACTTTCATGAAATACCTCGACTCCGTGTTATATAATCGGTTATATAATCGGTTTCGGTTAATGTGTCTCCGTCTATCAAAAAGAAGAACCTTTTGTTTTCGAAATTAATGAGTTGCATACGACAAGATATCCATACAAGCTAATACGTTTAAGACTTGATATCTCAGAGGAATGTGTTTTAAAAGACACGTCATCAAACAGTGGAACTCACTTGCAGACGATGTTATGCTCAGTAATTTGTTGAAAAATTTTGACATACTTTCGTAACTTGTTTTTACGATGAACTCATTCATGACAACCCGTAATATATTTGCATAGAACTCCGATGAGACTATATAGAACCTTTGTTATTCTACTTTTTGATGTGTGATTCTGATTCTTAACATAAACGCTTTTTATCACACCCCGCAACCTCTTCGTTCGCACTCATCAGTTTAGAGACAGTACGATTAGGATCCTCGCTTTGAAATGGAAGAATGATAGACAAGTTGCGCTTGTATACCACTGTTGGATAAGGTTGGTACGACCAATCTGTTACATCACCTGTGCTCAAACACGTCGATGGGGTTAAACCAATGATCATTATCAATAATGCTCATTTGCATGCATTTCCATCACCCCGATTCTGATGAGGCTGAACAGAAGTTTTCCGTTTTTTATTCATACCAACTGCATCGCATTCATGTATAATCCCAAGTTATATTTTAGTGGTGCTACTTCACCATTATACTCAACTGTTTAAGCAACACATTTTTATGCTTCAAAATACGAGTTATTTGTTTGCCTGGGTGGGGTCCACCTAATAGTTGACTTCATTTGATCGTGTTTCATAATTTTTATCGGATATCATTTTTTGATAAAAAGAAGGAAACCGAACAATGACAAAATCGCATGCAGTGAAACTACAAAGCAAGCTTTTTTTCTCATTCGCTTTTGCATATTCTGCTTGCCCTATTTATGTTTTGTGTGCTTGCTTATCTTTTTTCCTACTTCATGATGCTTGGCACTTTGACTTCAGACTTGTACTTTATGATGATGTCGGTTTCACCCGATGACTTTGGATGACCACGTATCTGAAAGTCGCACTTGTCTAAAAATGCATGTCTGTATTTTGCCAGCGTCTCTACTTTTAATGGTTCTCAGTTGAAATTTATTTCATCCCAACAATTGATATATTGTGGTCAGCAAAAGCTAATTATTAGAAAAATCTTTCCAATGTGATTGTAACTTAAAAGTACACATTTGACACGATAGTGCTTTGATTTTTATCATAATTTTTTTGTTAGAACAACGAATTACCAGAAGTTAAGAAAGAAAGCGAAGTTCAAAACCTTTGCAAACGTGGTTGTGGCTTCTATGGCAGTGTTCAGTTCGGTGATATGTGTTCAAAGTGCTACCAAGAGCAACTGAAAGATCAAAATTCCAACGCCGTCAGCGAAACTGATTCCACTTCACATGGGACTTGTATGACAATCGCTTCTCGCTTAGAACACACGAACAATGCACAGTCTCACTCCCCAGTCGGCTTGACCATGCGAACGGGATCGGCTAATTCAATACAGTCTGCCTCTCGTGTTGCTCCACCCATGAAGCGAAAAGCGTCCTCGTCAGTTGACCTCATATTTGACTCATCTGGTACGTGTATTCCACCACATTTTCATTCCGACCTGTTCTTTGTACTTAACTCGCCTTATGTTTCTTCAGATAATTCTCCACCGCGTACTGTCAGCAGATGTTCATGGTGTCGCAAACGGGTTGGACTCACAGGTAATTTTATATTCTCTTGCCTGTTTTGTATATACACAGCTTAAGCAAAATTGACATTCTGCACGCGTCTGATCGTCTTTTCGTTTTAAAACTTAGAAATTGACGCATCGCGTATTGCAACATAAATATCCTGTTCATGTTTGAATCTTTACTCCAACCAAACTTTGTCTAATTTCTCAATAACTGCAAATGTTTTGCACCACCTATTCGCGAGTGACTGGCGCCTGAAAACCAGTTTGCTTCAGGCAGATGGAGCTCGTTAGCCTTGGAGGGCATTTCATCTAAGGGAAGGAAACCCTGATTTTCAACCTCCGCTGCCTTCCCGATCGCGGGAAAGGTTTCGGGAGAAAACCCTGAGGAAAAACCTGGAACAGAGTCTGGTAGACCATCTCATTCTGGCAACTCCCTGCTGCCTTGCAGGTCGCACTTGGTTGTGCAAAGGCTAGAGAAGCTGACTCGAACAAACGCCGAGTGGTGCTGGGGACGCCGCTTTGTAACCAAATCCCCAAGAACCTTCATTGAAGCCGACTCATGCTCCAGGATGAGATAGTCGCACAAAAATCCACTTATTCATGCACTATTTACTCACCTATGCACTCATGTGCAATCGTGCAGCATTTCTGTGATGTGCGGCTAACATCGGTCTAAATTGTTTGGCCAACGGTAGTGAGCTGCATGCTGAAACACGCTAGTCTCACTACCATTTCTGTTTCCCCCTCATATCTGTCTAGGCCTGGGCAACCTGACAGTATCTCAGTCCACGTACAGTCTTTGACTGTGTGGCACTTGGCCTGGATCAGGCTTGTGCTTTCATTCATTCAATATGAGCAGTTGTTACCGTTTCGCAGTTGATATGCTATCATGATTGCTAAGGCCAACTTACAAATTGATTCACGCAGCAAGCAAGCAAAGTAACAATTGTTTTGCACGATTTGAATCGTTCACTGGGATTGTCTATGAGGTTGAGTTCAACGATTAGGTTTATTTATCCACTCTTTCAATGCGCACGGGGCATAACCTAACTGTATCCACATAGTTTGCGCAAGCGATGAAGCACATGGTACATACATCTAACAGATAGCGAGTCAAACAAGATCCCCTCTGCGCCCACGTGCAGTCTCTGATTGTGCGGCACTTATCCTGGATCAGGCTTGTGCTTTGATACCATACCACCTATTCATCGTTCAGTACTTAGTGTTAACCGTGCTAAATTGATTTGCCACCGATAGTGAGCTGCATGCTGGAGTCTACCATTTCTATTTTCGTTATTATCTGTATAGGCCTGTGCAACATGACGGTATCTTAGCCTATGCGCAGTCCATATAGCTACTTTGTCTGGATCAGGCTTGTGATTTCATACATATCATGCTGCTTTTCACTCGCACACTTTTGAGTAGTATTTTTATTTTTGATTTACGATATCATCGTGTTTATACACCATTTACACTCAGCATTACGTTAGTGTGTTGTAGTACCGTGATTGATTATTGGTCCTCGGGATTGGGAGCTTGATCAGGCTTGTGATTTCATACATATCATGCTGCTTTTCACTCGCACACTTTTGAGTAGTATTTTTATTTTTGATTTACGATATCATCGTGTTTATACACCATTTACACTCAGCATTACGTTAGTGTGTTGTAGTACCGTGATTGATTATTGGTCCTCGGGATTGGGAGCTTGAAACGTGGCGCACTAACGTT
>JACCGJ010012011.1:0-96831 GCA_013407085.1 Atriophallophorus winterbourni
TTTCGAATGCTGTCAACATGAGTGTAAGCGCAAGCGATTGAACTGAATGATCGTACCAACGTTATCCAACAATGGCACACAAGCGCAACTTGTTCACCATACTACCATTGTTTCATGCGCATGCGGATCCTAATCTTAGTGCCTCTACTTAATGCGAACAAACAACATAAATCCGGTCGTGGTTCAATGCTTACAATTCCTTCATAAACGTTCTCGAGAACATTTGAGCATTGCAAGATTTATCGACCGAATCAACAATTATACTCGTTAGCCAATGATCGCCTTTTTCGTATCAACCAATGATGTTTTGGAAGAATTCACTTAGGCGGGGTGTTGAAATTGCGTTTTATTGTATTTAAGACCGATCGCGAAATATTTCCACATTATCGTGCTTGTATAACAAATGGTCACCAACCACACATCGGAATTTTCAGCAAACCTAACAGATGCATTTGATGTGCAGCATTTTACCACTTCAGAAGTGATTGTACTAACCCCGGTTTTCACAGTGGTTATTTTGATATCGGTTTGTGGAAATTCAATGGTATGCATTCTTCTACGCTTCAGGTATATGCGTTTAGAATGCCGCTGTTTCCGTTCGTCTAGGGTGCTTTCTAACCCTCCATTGCAATCCCCGTCACCAATGGAACTTTGGGCCGATGAGAACCTATCCAGTCAACACGAATGCAGCTGTGGTAAAACGTTTTCCACGAAAGCAAGAATACCCAAGCCTAATCAATATATGCTCGTCACAACTTTCATGAACAACCGATTGAATACGAATCGCATTACGGCGTACTCATACGCGCCGAATCCATTGTGTGCGACAAACAAGAGAGGGTACATTTTCCAAATTCTCTAGTTCTATTAGGCGACAAAATTACCCACTTCGTGAAAAAAGCATTACTAGCCTTTTTCTATTCAATCTAAGTATCGCAGATACCTTGATGGCCATCCTATGCATTCCGATGTACGTGGCCGCTGAGATTATTTATCTGTATTGGCCGTTCGGTGAATTTATGTGCAAATCTGTAAATTACGCGCAAGGAATTAGTGTTTTCGTGAGCGCGTTCACTCATGTGCTGATTTCCTGGGATCGGTTTGTGTTAGTTTACTTTCCACTCCGTCCGCGAATATCATATCGATATGCTGTTGGCTTGATTGCCTCAATCTGGTTGTTGGCCAGTATTTTTCCCTTACCTGTAGTCATAGTCAACCGTATCCAATCTGTTAGTTCGAGACCGCAATGTATCGAGGATTGGTCAATAATCTTTCCCAGTGCAATTCCTGTGAAACACGAAGTGATACATTTCGCGTGGAATGTGACGCTTTTAAACAAACCACATTGCATCGATATCGGGACAACTTATACATGTGTTATTCTTTTTCTGCAATATTTCTTTCCGCTGAGCGTGATTTGTGGAACCTATGGAGCAATCGCGTTGAAAATACATAGAATACGAATGCTTGGTGCGCCGTGTGATAGACGGAACGCAAATTTGATGCATGCAAGACATAAGGTAAGAGTTTTTATTAGTGAAAGTCTATATCACTCATGAATAGTGTAGATGTATTTAACCATGATTCATGATATGTTGCATGAAAGTATACTCGAAATTATAGAAGTTTAAAGGATAAAATATTGAGGTGCTCACATCTTAATCCATTACACCACAATACATTGTTCCGTTATATGCGTTTCGAGCGCCTCGCCAGGAATCACTTTGTGCTTCTATATTTGAACACCGTGGTTATTTGTAACAACCCTATATAACAATGGCATACAAGTTTAACAAGTTAAAGGTCAGAAATATAGACAGGAAATACTTAGATAGAACATATTATGAAGTTATCAGTCGGAAATTTACAGATTAGTTTTGCTGTGCGAGTTTAAATATTAACATAGTGGCAAACTTCAGAATAACCAGAATCACCCGTTTAACACGTGAATATTATAATTATTTGTTATTAATATTCGTGAATTTGATACGTGAGTTTTACACATAGACAACACCTTTTTGAACATAATCTGATCTCTCATATTTGTCGCACAAACGCGCGCTTCCAACAATGATGAATAAAATTATTTTTCAACTAATCTCTTGAAATTTATCGAAATTTTCATTCGCCCTTTATGTGAAGTCATTTCATCTGCATATTTTCTCATCCACATTTCGGCAGTTATATTTGGATTATTCTATCCACAAAATCAGAGCTTGTTAATGAGAATAAATTGTGGGGAAGTGATCAAGGAAACTGGTTTCTGACGATTTCCATCGATTTCGTAGAGGACGAAATCTCTCGAGTGAAGATTAGGCAAGACAGCTTTAATCACCGAGTTCAACATGTTTATGGAATTATTCACCATCATTTCTGGATCAAAAACAGAATTAGTCAGTGCATTTTCCACCGTTGAGAATGTATAATAATCAGAAAATTATATGCTATTTCAGCAGCATTGATGCCGTGGTGGACATATAATGATATATGATACCGAAAAGCTAATTTCATTGTATTTTCATCACAAACTCCGTAAGACAGGTTTCGGGATGTTTGTCCTCATCAGGAAGGGATAGTGGGATCAGGATCCGCATGCGCTTGAAACACTGGAAGAATGTTAGAAAAGTTACGCTTGTATGCCACTGTTGCATAAGGATCACACGAACAACATTTTAGATTTCAAGAGTCCTCACTCATGTAGACAATGTTTGAAAACATGACCATGAAAAAAGCTTATTTACATGCATGTGGTGATAGGGATTCCTGGTAATTTGCATTCTACAACTTCTATTGGCTCACGTAGATATTGTGCTCATTCTATCTAAAACCACAGGAACGCAAAATGGCTGAACAGAAAGATTTATATGGGATTATCGTGTGAGTGTTTGTTGAATTCAGTTATTATTGGGGAAGTTTTGATTCGAGAGCTTCTGATTTTGGCGTAAAACATCAATTATGATTTTTCCCAATATACCGCATGGAAGAACATATACTCACAATCCAGTTGGCATATAAATCAGGCTATTTTTCACAAAGCGTGATAAATTTATTGACTGATTGTTCGGAGCAAACGCTTTTCAAGAGCTTAGTTACACGTTTTCGCTGCTTTACGTTGATCAAACAGTCAGCAATTAAGTGAAAGCGATCGGACATGTACTTTTATTGTTATGAGCTATGTGGGAGAGATTTTCCATCAGAACAGTGCTGTTCCGTCATCTGAAAGGACATGCTTTTGTGATTCTCCGAAATGTTTGTTATTGCATTCTGTGCTTTTCAACGATCAAAGTATTAGTTTGTTGTAACGCCACGGTTTTTATAAAAGATACAATTTATTATATAGAGTTTCCTTAAACAGGTATTGCTGTTCAAATAAATAATTCCCATCATGTATTCTTGATAAATATTCCAAATAGGTTCATTGCTATTATTATTCATGTCCTTCTTTTTTCAGTTATTTGAATACATCAATACATCTTCAAAGATCCACCTTAATCTACCAAGCAGATGATAAGCGCCTTTTTAAACAGATACACAATTTAGATCATTTTTCAAACCCGCACTACTTCAGACACCTAGGAACTTTTCTTGTGACTGTGCAATCCAAATTTCCGTATACGAATTCGTATCGGTGAGCATAGCCAGGAGCGTGGCCAACCTTTGTGATTTTGGACTTTTGCATATTTAATGGGAATTGATTTTCTGACGACCAGCCGTCTAAATCACGAATACACGGAATGTAAAATAGGTGATAATGCTGAGAGGAAAAATAATTGCAAAACTGTACGATTACATTCGGTGTGCTTGAATTGTTTCCCCATAGGGAAATTTTTTATCGCAGCTTAGCAGTCATAGCATAATAGTGCAAAAATAATGCAAATTTGTACGCAATATATTCAAATGAGTCTCAAAAGTGGATTAGAATTTTCATTTTCATGGCCCATGTGTATTGATGAACTCTTCGTCACATTTGAATATTTAATTTGTTATTCGCTAATTATCCGACGTTATTGTTTGTCAGATGGTCAAGCTACTCGTGATGCTGGCCTTTCTTTATGGACTTTCACATCTACCTCGTCATGTTTTATATCTGCATGGCTCGATTGATCGCGACTTCTGGAAAACCTATTGGTCGTTCAGACTGTGGGCTGTGGCTACATTAATCCGAGACCTATCTACCTGCTACAACCCGTTCATTTATGCTTGGGCGAACAAACGATTTCGTGAAGATGCCTTGCACCTGCTGACACGTGTTGCTCGATTGCCGTGTCATTGGTGTGCATGCCTACCCAGCAGATCACCAGATATCCAACTCAAAATCGTCTTCCCCGGATCTTCGACGACTGCGAACAACAATTGCAGTGCGAGTAACGGAATATCGGCATATCATTCTGCTCCGTGTGTCTCACCGTTATGCGGAAATTTTCAAAAGATTCCGCAAAATTACCGATGCCGGATTACGTACTAGATATATATCGGAAGGCGTGTATGTGGTGATTATTAATAGCTACATATGAACTCGAATATTACGTAACTGTATATTTTCTCGGCAGTTGTTCGTTATTTATATTTACTGATGTACAAAATTTGAGTTGCTGATTTTATGCACGTGAATATATGGCGAATTTTGGCTCGTATTATTTGTTCACAAATTCTGAAAATGTTGGCTCGATATAAAATAATCCTACTTAACTTCATCAAACAAGCTCCATTCAGCCTTCCATTTTGAATGGATAGTCTCAATAAAATTGTCGATTTTAACGCCACTTATACTATAATTAGATTGTCGGGATAATATTCCCATGGATAGGGCTGGAAAATAATTTTGCCCACAAACAAAAAATATTGTTACATTGAAATTTGTTTGTGCTTAGTTGAAAAAAATATCCAATTACGGCACGTAGTAGTCAGCGTTTTATTTTCAATTTCGTGAAATTTAGAATCGATCAAAATAGGCGCAATTCAAAGTTTTCGAGTTCAAGCGCGATTTCTAATGCTAAAGGGATAATAATATAATTTCTGTTAAATTATCTTGTCGTGAGCAAACATGATGATGCATAAAACACCATATGATTTTTTTAGGTTGTTGCTTTTCCTACTATTAACAATTTCTGATATCTGAATTCTGATATTCTTAAGGTGTAGATTTGCCCAGTGTAAAAAACCTAAACAAATATGATGCCTTAATTTAATCCTTATAAAATAATTACAACATATTCTGAACTTAAAACTCGATCATGTAAATCAACCAATATTGGTTTTCGAAAGATTAGAAACAATTTGGTGGTAAACAATTTGAATAAAAGCATTTGGTGAAATTTGCTAATATTACAATATCAGACACATTTTGTTGAATTTATCATCCTTGTACATTTGTTGGGGTAGGACGATTACGTTAGTTTAAACGAGGCCAAACCGCGAATATCTCACACGCTGTCATTCCCACCCCCTTTGACGACTGTGACTTGATTCATACCTGAGGTCAACCTGACAACGATAAACGCGTTGATTCACGAATCCCAGAACACGAAAAAATGCTGATAGGCCAGAGGCATTATTTGCACACAAGTCGAAAGCAAATCCACAACACTGCCATGAATATTGCCTTCCTCGGTTGTCACTTCGAAATCGTTCGTCAACTGATTATCTGACAAGCTGTTCAAGCCTGTTTGACCAACATTGACTAATCGCATCATCAGATGGCCGCTAATGTTGTCCATATCCTCATATTTTCGAGAAGGTTGTCGTTCAAACTGCTCTAGAGCAATTATTCAGAAACCCCTTATTTTTAGGGTTCGCGATTATCCTCGTCGGTCCGTCTGTCACTTCATGTTATTGTTTTGTTACCGGAAGCGCGAGATTAGCACTTCACATCACCGCACTATGATTCCCGTCAGTTGCACAGATGCTTAAATCGTTCTTTATGGCGTGTGAGTAATAGATGCAACAAACTTATCGGTTTCAATTTGAATAATTTGAATGTGAGAGTATTATTCAATGCATTATTTTGAAGCCATTGAGAAATTTATTTTTTGAAAGTAGGCACATTGATCAAACGGGTAATTACAGAATGATTTTTGATTAAGTGAACAAGATGCACCTGCAGACCAATCAAATGTGTTCCTCACATAACCCGCAAATACAATCCGCAACCAATTCGGGTAAGAGCCAGTAAGCCTTAGTGCCTTAGTGCCGATCTGGCATTGTCCTCAAGCGTGATGACATTACCAGCAAAATGTCTTTCGAATTGCTTTGCGAATGCCTTTCGTGGGCTGTTTATTACGATGTTAGTTTGTCCATTCATTGAGTTTGTCCGTAGTTTGTCGTTAAAATTCTTCGTAATCGCTTTGTTGTTGGCTCGTACGTGACATAGGAGGTGTAGGTTGATAGATGATCCTGTTGAGCGCCACGCCTAGAGGAATTCTTGTGCGCGTCGATCGAGACCTTTGGAAATTATTTCAATTTCTCTTCCACCCGTTGTCTTGTCCAAATTTATTCAGGTGTATCGAGATCACCGGCTTTCGGACGTACAGTTGCACCACCAATTAATGAACACAGTAAGTTTAGTTTCTGCAAGAAATTTATCAGTGATGATCCCATAATCAAACGTAAACATTGACGTCGCTGTTAAATATTGATCTAACAGTATTAAGTAATATTTATTTACACCGCATTAAGCAACACTTTCACACACCGAAATTTGAAATAATCAGACTAATTAATATAACTACGGAAGTTAAACCATTTTATATACTACTCATATTACAGAGCACTTGATCAAATGCAGCTCGGAAATATTCTTGCGTAATTAGCGATATTATTCAAGGTCGTATGAACGTTGTTGAAATGAACTAAGTTGTCTTTTGTATTTGGTGTTCAGTTATCCCATGTTCGTTTTTCTCTTAATAAACTAACACTTTGCATGCGAGTTCGAATGAATACGATATTTCCAAAAATGTCCTGAGAATATTTTGTTTTTACAGAATTTTGAAACGAAGGCTTATCCGCAAAAGTTATGATGCAAAGCGTTATCGGATTTAAATCCGAGTTTTCCTGCCATAAATTGACGAACACAAACTGACGAGCTCCATATACTACGAACAAATCGATTTTAGATACAAAACATTAAAACCCCACAACTATCCTTTCAGTCAAAGCCGTTCCCCGGTTTGTGGGATTTACGCGTGTAGACCAAGATCTAGATTTTAATATAATAAGCCGTTTGAGACACACGCACAAACGGTAGAATTTTTATCTGGATTGTAGTGACGCATTCACAGAGTTTGTGCGACCGGAAGACATAAGTACTTAACAATATTCAAATTATTTGCGTCAAATATTTCCTTCGTGGACTCGGAATAATATTAAAAATAAAGTTTGATTGTCAACTGAAAAATAATGATTGGCGGGAAAAACTTATTTTTGTGAACGTCAGAGCATTCGACCTTGAATTAAAAGGCTCTGCAATTTCGGATTTCGCATATAGAGAAACTCTAAAGTGTTTGGTTTAAATGTGTTAGGGAATTTAGCTGTCTAAAAATTCCAAAACATTGACACATTTCAGCCCGAAAATAAAAAAGCGTTATAATCGATGTATTAAATAATAATTCCGTCACAATGTTTCGGCAATAATTTCTACTTAACACAGAAAGAAATGCGAATAAGTTCATGGACAAATAATCAGTTACAATCGACTATACGAGAATACGTAAACATCGATGAGATAATAGATGGCGGGAAAACCGTAAGACTATGAATATTAATAGTGTTATTCTAGAATTCACAAATCCAAAACGATATATTCATGTCAGAATTACGCAATTCCGTTCGAGTAAATGATTTACATGTGGTTTTCAAAAAAACGAGAGGCAATTTATGCCAAATTTGTACCGTTAACACAAAGTCTTTTTAGGCTGATAATAACGAAATGTATATTGATATCTAGCCTATGATGTTTTCATCAGATACTCATTCTAGATAGGTTGACACATAAACCGTTTTCACGTAATACGCAGCAAAACAGTTCTCATTTTGTTGCAGAATTTTGATACAAACAATACACATTTCCTGATGTTGCATTGTTAGCACACTGTTCTAATAATCACGCGGCCTAAGAAGTGTGAGTTTGCTGAACTTCTCACAAGGAACGGTTACACGACTTTCCGTGAAACGATTTAGTTAGTAAATTAATGAGAGATTTACAATCATAACAAAGACACTAATTACGCTACCCTCCCACGAAACCTTCGCATAAGAAGAGGAAATTGACTTTAGTCATGCATAATGTCACCAAATAATTAAAAAAAGCTTGACGAACAGGTCGCGACATCAATTTATAATTTATCGGCTGAACGATTTTTCTTGTCCAGTTCATTAGCAAATGCCGTAACCAAACATTTTGGGATAAAAGTTTCACTACAATTCCCGGCTTCTCGTAATTCGTTCCAAATTGCGTGTCCAAAATTGACCTCCGTTGATACAGCAATATGAGGCATTTGGCCCACAGATAGCCTTAAACATTTAACAAAAAACGGATAAAAACATGTCGAGAAATTAATGTTATTTATGGTTGATTTGAAGGAAACACTAATGAGCACGGTACACGAATTGACTCACAACTTTGACTGAGGAGCTTGATATATGCAAAGATTTCGTGCGAGTTGATCATTTTGACTAATACAAACAGCTATCAACATAAAGCTAATCGTGTGACTTAAAAGTTCCTCACTGAGTGTAGGGTACTTGTGCGAATCACGAGTGATTGATGTTATTGGTTGTGAACTGTGACGTTTCGTGCTCTGGCCGGTAATATACCTCGTTTGAATCAATGAACTACCAAATTTGCTCAACATGTCAACAATATTAAAATTTGGAGGTCGATAGATTCTACCGCGGACAATGTTCAGCCGCAAAGTGATTAAGTTGCTCTCCGCGAAAGATCGGTAGGAAATAAGCTTTAATTTAATACTAAAAATACAAGGTGCGGCAAATTGGTGAACTAATCAACCTTCAATATTACCTTAGCAGAAAGCTTTAAGCTGAATAGATTTGGAAAGGGAACTTTGCTTACAAAAATGAAAACCAAACTAATGCATCCAACAACGATTAATTCGTGGCCTATTCTTGCCTTAGACTGCATCCGTATCCACAAGGCAATTTTAGGTTGCAACATGTGACATTTACTTTTGTTTACCGGTAGATATCGATAAAATATTTTTTCTAACTTCTTACGCATTTATCATATAACTTGATGAGAAAAACCTGAATAAAATACTTTCACTTTCATCAGATATGAAAAAATAGGAATTTTTAGTCGAAAACATACAAAATTCCAGCTATGTGACACGTATCGCAGGCCTGAACAAGGTTGTTGAATAGGATAACGTATTGCTTGCTGAAATAAACTATCGTGTAACCAACCGTTAAAGAAGCATTTGGGATGATATTATGTTTCCATACAAAATATTGCATACTTTGCATCATCAATAAACACGCTTTTTCCTAAACCGTGAATCACGGAATGCAAACGCCACTCAGCGACATTACAAATACTCCATTCGGTTATCAGCTATAGCCGATTCAAGGTAATTCAAGGTTTTTAATGGTCTAAAAAGCAACAAGCTTAACAACAACCATAGAATGGTAAAAATTGAAATGTAAGTGTATAAACAAATTAAGAAAATAGATTAAATAGTATATAAGTGTTCTGGAAACGAATAATGCAATAAAATTTCGTCTAATATTAATTTGTACGTGTCAGTTTTCTTTGAATTTCCCTCCTCGAAACGATTGCTACCGCCCGATACGTTAATTCGTCATTTCATCATTCGACACGTATTTGTGGCATAACGATGTGATTTAATCAGGATAAATAATTAACTGGAATATAAGTGACGGTTACTACCTTTTCATCATGCAATATTCAATGTGATATGATGAAGGTGCAGTTAAGAAACTTCTTTAATATTGAATTCTGCATGTCATCTCCGAGATCTTGACGTTTACAGCAATAATTAAATTCACTCCTCAACGATATGTATGGCACATTCTAATTTTGTTTCAAAAGTGTCGGCTTTGTGCAAAGATGTAGCTCTGCAACGAACACAGATATAGCATGCACCTGGAACCATTTCATTATTTAATAATGCTATCGAGTCAGGGGCTAAAGTACGGTCGCATTTACCATGGATTTTACCCATACACAGAAAACACGTTATTACTTTACGCGCCATGGGACTCACCGGTTGTTCGCATGCTTTGCACGTGACTTCGGGACAATTCTGCGTGTCGAGATTCGTCCTATCAGCTGGGCCGGCCGTGACCATTGTTGCGTTCGCCGGATCCAGGCCCTTGGCAATGAGGTCAAGTTGGTTCGATGTCGCTGCCACAGTTTGATCGATCGATTTTTTAGTCCGTATGTTGGTTCTCGTGATGCGGTCAAACATGTTAGTAGCCTGAATTGGGTTGTTCGGCTGTGTGACGGGTTTTTGTTCGACGGGTCGAGGTGGCTGTTTTGAAACACGTGATTTCGTCATGTATCAAATAATCCAATATAACTCGTTAACTACACAAGCTAGAACACAGAAATAAGTATCAAAATGCGTAGCTCGACGTGATCCTTTCAATGATAGCAAGAACCGTAGAATAGTTAGCGATTGAAAAACGTTTGCGCGCGTGAGCAAACTGTGAAATACACACATGACTAAGAATAAAACACATGCCAATCTTATATAAGTAAATCAACAACCACAAGATTGAGCCTCAAGTATGTCTGTTCGGATTGTCACTTCCATCTAATTTGTCAATCGTATTCGTGCCAACCGGTAAATTTCAAGCTCTCGTCACACAGGACACGTTACACGGGCGTTGACGAATTGTATATAGTTCGATTGCGGATAACCCTCTCCATATTCCAATACTTCCCAAGGTGTTGTAGCTCTAACCGTTCTAATGCGATTCTCCCGAATCCCGAAATATTACGAATGTACAATTTTCGTCGTCTGTATTTTCGGCGATTCCATCTATTTTGTTGCGCAGGCTGTTGGTTATCTACATATCATTCGAACGCTTGCAAATAGGGCTCATCGCTATTGCACATCGCAACTCTGCAATATACTCACCTGAATTATCAAATGCTCGAATGAATTTCAGAGTCACAATAACAAAGTTTGGAAAACAAATTTCGTACAATATTTTGAACCACAAGTACACCGTTTCAAAGAATCGTGAATAACGAATCAGGATTTTAGGGTGAAAAAGCAATCGCTTTACATGTACATTTGAATGACAGCTACAAAACACACAAAGGTTGCAATCAAATCCATGTTGAGGTGTTTGGTTTGTGTGGGTTCATATGGGGTCAATATAAATGCCTATAGTGGAGTGTTCTTTGATATCGGAATTCAGTTTCGACTTGAAATAAAGGATCGTAAGATAAATTCAATTTGTTTGCGCAAATAAGGTGCCCAAGCTAGGATCATGTATTTTATCGTGGGATGGATGTATTTTTTCTAAATGCAGGAGAGCGTTTTAGGAGAAAGCTGCCGAAAATTCCTTTCAGCATTCCGAATATACCGCTTGCCCCGTTGAATATTTTCTGGCAATGATTATTCAGTTTCAGGGAATTAGTAATCCAGAAAACGAGATCTTTCTCAGCGCTGGTCCAAGTCAAGTTTTCATGACCAATGTTATATATATGCTCGTATTACCGGCCAAGCTGTGACATTTTACATTTACGTATGTTGAAACTCATCTGATTTGGTTAAGAGCAGTGACACATAGCATTGAAATCCTCTTGCAGCATCAAACAATATTCAATCGATCGTATTCGCTTTTTTATGTCATCAGCAAAGAGAACCATCTTGCATCGTACTACTTGCGCAATATCACTTATGTATAACAAGAAAACAATAGGCCCGAGCACTGAACCTTTAGGGAAGCCGCTGGTGACCTTGATGCTTTTTGATAGAACGCCGTCAATGCGGCCTCGCACATGCTGATCGGTCAGATAATTCATTATCCACGATAAAAGTTTCCTGTTATCACATATTGCACTAGCTTTTGCAGAAGCGGGCTGTGTTTGACCTTATCGAATGCCTTTGATACGTCAATATAGCATGCATGAACGAAGTATCCTAGGTAAAGAGAATTTGTCCAATCGTCCAGAGTTAGAAGTAAATTTGAGAAACAATATTTGTTTCGGCAATACCCATGTTACGCTGTTGATAAAATTCCATTAGTTTCCAGATGACACACGATAAACTATATTATAATCCATCCTTTCCACCATGCGTTGCTGGTACTTTTGTTAGTCCTGTCGAAGGAGGGTGGTCACTCTGTTCAGTATTCGGCAAAATTGAAACCCGTTTGCAGGAGGAGCAAGATCAAAATGATAGGCACAGTCTCGTCCTTTTAGTAAAATCCATTTTCTGGTTCTACTGCGAACAGTGAATCGGAAATTGCGGACATAATTTGCTGGGAATAAATCGAGAGTGTCATTAGATTTTCACCTAATGTAGTTCAACAATGAGTGATAATGTGTATTTGAATCAGTAAAATCAAGTTGCGCCCCGTTTTGTTCGCAGAGTGCTTATTTTAGTCTTCGAAATTCGATATTAAGGATGATATTCGTTTCGTCACTGTATCTCAAAGCACTGCCGACATAATCAAACACGGGCACGACTTGGTCACTCCGCCCCAATGGAGCTCCGTAGGCGATGGATTCGATAGCCGATGCGTTCGAAGTGAAAACAAGATCCAGAAAAAATGGCCAATCTGTTACTTTGAGGCCCTCAATGATTAGCAATTTGAGCGTGTTGTCGAGCGTTGATGCGCTGAAGTACTCCAACTAGCATTTCATGAAAAGATATAATCGGATTTTGATGAGGTTGTTGCCACTAGTAATGCTCCATTGAATGCTGATAAATGCCAGTTGTAGTATGTTTTACTCGATAAGATGTATTCTTTACGTAAATATTTGGTGCATATAACACGTGCTCGGATAAATTAAAGTCCACTATTAAAATACGATTTTTAATTGTGAGATATCAAGGTTAGGGATCACAACAACAATATCAATAATAGTGATGTGTTGCTCACATGCCCATCTCTTACACTCCACTACCGGTTTCTGGCTGTTTGCCGTCATCAGGTAGAGACAGTAAGTTTAGGTTCAGTGAGCCTTGATAATAATAGTTATTATAAAGTTTTTAATAAAAAAATAATAGTCACCTTATTTATAAAGCTAATGAATGTGATATGTAAAGTATATTATTAAATTAGAGCATTTTCTTTTGTTGGTATTGTAAACGTGAGGAAAAGCGTAATCATTGAAAACAATTGCATCGAAATATATGCCTGGGTACTACACTAAATCTTTGAAAATTACTTAATGAAAACGTTTTTCAAAAACTTTATTTTTTGCAGAATTGCATAATCTTTGAAATTGTTTCGATATTTGGATGCAAAGCGAAATGGAACGAGTATAATAAACTAGCTTATATAATAATGATCAATATTGAGTCTTCATGTATGGTAATAAATACGCAAAGTTCTACTTCGAACGAACTGTTTACCAGATTGGTGCATCGAATATCCAATTGACCAAACCACACAATGGAGTACAGTCATCCAATCAAGTCAATGAAAAGGAACAATTACTACACTGTTGCTAACACTCACACTTGATTTAGGGTATCTTGATTCTTAATATTTCTGCTTACATACTAAGCACTTACGTCATTTGATCGGTTACATGGCTGACATGTCTAGCAACGTATCAATTGGCATATAATGATCTTGACTGGTTGCTAGGCAAGCGAAGTTGTTTTTCGTCAACTAAGTTACACGTGACATGATGATGGAGGAAATAGAATACAAGTTTTTTTTAAAAAATTCGTTGTTTAATACAACGTGGGCGTGGCTCAGCTTCCTTGCACCTATACAACACAAGCGGATCGGTATTTTTGCCAACATCAGGTGAACAAAGTTTGATTAGGTTTAGTGAGTCTAGGAACATTGGAAAATTGAAGCCACTATTAAATAGGTTTCGTTCAACAAACGGATATTTGAGCGCTACGATTCTTGAATATGGATTCCCGATCAGTCTAAAATATTCCATTATTCTCCCCCGGTAGGTGAGCTAAAATACTGCCAGAAAGAGAAAAATAATTTTATTACCACACACTTGAAGTGACTTGGGCTTTTTACGCAAAATTTTAATTTTTTTAGACATGATATGCCTACAACCAAGCCAAATTACGATTTTTATTTATTTGTACAACATATATTGTGAATTATTTTCCAAGAAAAATATATTATTTCTTTCAAGGGTGTGAGCGGGGGATATGCCCGAAAATGTCCAACATTGGTTACACCGATGTAAGTTGTCTCATTTTTTCAGTCAAACAAGTTCTTCTTTACCCACAGGAAATTGTGCTTACAACAAAAAATATAATATTTATCCGAAATTATATTTCGTACCGTCATTATCTAATTTGAAATTCGTTGCGCCAACAAAATCTGCTAGCCAGAAAAATAATACACACACATACAGGCTTGTTCCAGAAACTTGGACAGTTCCGTTCGTTAATGGTTTACAAGGTTTGAATAAGTGATGAATACGTTTATCTAGGTTTTGCGATACGTGCAAACATTGAGACAATATTATCTCGCGAAATTTTTCCTCCATTACAAACAGATAAGAAAGTTTTCGTTGAAAAATGCTGTATAATGAAATGATTTAATTTCCTAATCGTGTGGAAAATTTAATCAACGTCGTGGATGAGGAAATTAGTAAACTCCAAAGAATATCATCATAATTCATTTAACGGATACGTTTGCTCTGAAATCGAAACAAACACATGCAATGTATCCGATTGATCTAGTGTAATTGCGCGATAGTCACATTTGTTTTAACAATGTTTGCAAAATTGGTAATGTCCATGATACTTGGATTCTAGATTCGTGGTTGAAATGCCATCAGATTTGCAAGTGTCACAGCATAAATATATGGAAGCAGAATGGATTTTTCAATTATTTGAGCATGAAGTTTTGAGTTATTTAGAAAATTTGAAAGGTATTATCTTGGGTTTAGTTCAATGAAATAATTTAATTATTCATATCATGTAACATGTTTTTATTTTCGCTTGTTTGAAGAAATAAATTTTCTCCCCATATGAATCATTATCCTTGAATAATATAAAATACCACGTATGTTGAAAATCTTTGAGGCCCATTGCACTGTTAGCAACAAGCAGAAAAGGTTTAATGCAAAATTTGGCAAGGGCGATTTTGTTTCCATCGTTTTCCATAAAAGAACTTATCTTTCTGTATTTTAATATAGCGATGATTTTTGAAGAAATTATCCAACGTTGACGTAATAACGCACCTTGGTATTCATTCCTTCAGTGTTTTAAGCGCATGCTGACCCTGTTCTTATTGTCCCTACCTGATTAGTACAAACATCATCAAATATCAAACATTTTCGAAATGCCCGAGACAATATGGCGTCTTTAATGCTCGAAAGTAAGCAATATCACCATTGGATGCCGATAGACCAGATGGAATGACATGCTAAGACACTATACAAGATTGTGAACAACACGACTAAGGTTAAACCAGGAAATTTTCCAGTTCATACAGCGGATGGATTGACAGATAATGTCTGGGATACAACTGACACAAGTCTTATGTCCGAAGGATGTGCCACTACCAACATCTTTGTCACGTTTAGCAGAGGTGAAAAGATTAAGTGATGTCAATATGAATCATACGGTTGTGCGAAAGCATCTACGCAGGCTAAACGTCGGTTGATATCGACCGCAGGATGCCAACATTAACAAAAATATTACATATGTTGGATCACCTTGCCGGTACACCAAAGACCACAAATAGTTACAATTGAATGTTGATTCTTTTCTATCAAAATTGGACGGTGCAGAGTAACACTGCACAAAATAAAATCTATTTTCCAAAAAGTTGTAAGAATGCAGGATAAATATGGTGCGGCCAACTTGAAAACATGCTTCACCCTAAGTAGATGTGTCCAGTGTATGTGTGCAAATAGCACACAAATAGCCGTGGTTTTTGTAAGTTTCCGGGAAGTGAAAACAATATCTGTCAAACGTTCCGGCAAAAAACTGATGATGTATTGTTTTAAAGCGAAAATTACAGCTACACATGATTACAATAGAAATTAGAATATGAAACACATTTATTACATGATGAGTAGAGCATGTCAAATGCATTGCTCCATTGAACCATTGAACCATTGCATTGCTCCACTTCGTTGATGCCCGCGGTATCTACAACATTATAATTAATAACGATATCGCACGTAGATTGGGTTTAACTCGATGTTCATAGAAAAAGCTCATTTGCCTGCCTATTTATCACACACACCCAGTGTTGCTTCTTTCTGTTCCGTCAATGTCGCCTTCCACACTGTTTTTCTGACCTGTCATTATCATATTGCTTTATGGACTCTTTTGCTTATTTTGACCTTGATTTACTGCGCACAATTTGTCGTAATCTCGATTGCGTGAGACGGTCGTACATTTGAACCTGATTTGATTTTGACTCGTGTACGTAACTTGGTACGTACACGATATTGTTTTGATATTGACCCGGATCTAACCCGGTTAACCCAATAATTGAGGTATGTTTTTCAGTTATTTTGATTGCCTCAATATAGTACCGCTTTTGTTGACAAATCTTCGTTGGTTCTGAAATACCTGGGATTTTGCGCGTAACTCCATATTGGGGAATTTCCTTGATTCTCAATAAGAATCAACAGTACTCAATTAATACTACAAAGTGCTCAATTAATTCGGAGTGTTCATCCGTCTTCGTAAATTTCGATTCGACATTTTGAATGCATTCGTCAAGAAATCGTATAGTAGCTGAAATGTTCAATAAAGGTTTTACCAAGTCGCTGGAGAACGAAGACAATTTCGCTAATGATTCTCCTTACAGTTCATTTTCTCCATCTTTGCAAACATACGGACACCGTTTCGCTGAACCAGCAGAAGCAAGACTCGACGAAATGGAAAGAAAACGAAAAGCAAGAGAGCGAAGAAAATTAGAGCAGGAAATTGCTATCGATGAAATTGAAATTGAGATAAAGGAGAGAAAAATTAGAAAACTTTATTTAGAAAGAATGCTGAGTCTTCTTAACGATGACGAAAATTATTTCGAAAATATTGTCGCCACCGAGGTTCGAACCCGGGACCTCACTCCCCCCAGCGAAGCACATAACCACTGCACCACGACCACATTGACCTGTCGTCCAATCCCAAATATCCAAAGGTTAGACTGCAATAGCTCTGGTGAACCAGAAATTTCGGTTGATGTGTTTGAACGAAAGGCACCCGTTGCAGATGTTGATGACTTTGTCACGATTCAGCCTTTCTCACAAAGTTGTGGACGTCCTGCTTGTTTTATTTCGCATTGTTATAATCGTGATAATATGACCACTGATTTTACTGAGACTGATTTGACGACGCGATCAGGTCTGTTGAAGACACATCTGGATATTCCCACGAAACTGGTATTTGATTCCGGATTTGACGGGGAACCTGGCCGAGCTGCTGAGATGTCCATTTCACGTGATCGGTGGAACAGTCCGGAAGGTTGCGGTGGTGATACATCGAAATATGAAGTGTCACCAGTCGACGTGATCAGTATTTATGCTGATTCGAATTCCCGTGTGTGTGCATCGGAGCAAAATCTTGTTAATGTCAAAATACCTTCGATTGACATGTGTGCAGATCTGATGAAGGATGAAAGGAACAGAAAGTCCGCGTGGAACGAAAGCCATGCTGGCTTTGGGGGGCGGTGTTGCTTCTTTCTGTTCCGTCAATGTCGCCTTCCACACTGTTTTTCTGACCTGTCATTATCATATTGCTTTATGGACTCTTTTGCTTATTTTGACCTTGATTTATTGCGCACAATTTGTCGTAATCTCGATTGCGTGAGACGGTCGTACATTTGAACCTGATTTGATTTTGACTCGTGTACGTAACTTGGTACGTACACGATATTGTTTTGATATTGACCCGGATCTAACCCGGTTAACCCAATAATTGAGGTATGTTTTTCAGTTATTTTGATTGCCTCAATATAGTACCGCTTTTGTTGACAAATCTTCGTTGGTTCTGAAATACCTGGGATTTTGCGCGTAACTCCATATTGGGGAATTCCTTGATTCTCAATAAGAATCAACACCCAGTGCCTGGATTCGTGCAGTTTTTATTTTCGTGCTTTTCCCATAGACGCTATCTATTTCGCCTCTTGAATAACGTCTAAACAATGAAATTCTGACATATTCCAACTGCATAAACCTGTGAGATAAAAAGTTATTACCTCAGTATTGTCTAGCGTGCCTGCGGGGAAATGGCGGATGAATAATTCATATTGTCATTCGTAAACATAATCATTTGCTGTTGTATTTCGTTCGCTGTTCAAATATTAATGAGGAATCCTTCAATCAATAAAGTATATAAAATTGTTTGGTAGGGACGCATTTAAAGAAATTAGGTAATTTTTCTTTTCTGCATTTTTTCAGCAATAGCCTGTATCAGAGTCTGGCTTTCCACTTGACGGGTATTTGAGACAACCTTTGACTCAGTCCACTGTGACCGGAGGTGTTTTCAGTAGTGGTTAACCTATGTCTGCTTCTCGGAGTGTATCGACAGTTTTGCTGAGTGGTCAACTAATTTTTCAACAAGACATATTTAGCATCGCCTTCATGTGGAAAAGTACCAGTTAATCAGACGGATTATTCAAATACTTATTCATGCCCTATTGTGTTTGCAAATACATTTCTGCGGCACGTTCATAAGAGACTTTCGTGAACGGTGTTTGTTGTTTATCATTGTGAAGTTCGATGACACAAACAATGGGGAAAGGAAAATAACTGTAAAATATTCCCCGTATTTAGTGAGTTGATGTGATTCCTTGTACTCAAATTGATTTGGTCGTAATTTATATATATATATTATAATATATATATCGCATGTTTTCAAATCTGAGTGTATTATTTTATAACCAGTGAAGTAATCTGACCAGAAGTAATGCCCGTTCCATACAACAGACATCGATGCACGAAAGACAAGTTAATTGTACGCGGCGAAATCATCTACTCTTTTGAATCTTTCGTTTTGCAGGAACTTACAAATAATCTATCTTGGGCTCTGATCGGATCTCCTGGGCAGTATGCATTCCATATTACATCAGCTATAAAGAATAAGATCAAGCTGATGACAATGTTTCTAACCACCATGGTTTCAATAGAAACTTTATTTCGTGAATTTGTTTCAAATAAGATATTCATGACAAAGATTTAACTCAGGGCATAATAATTGAAGGTGTTTTCGATTTTATTTCTTGCGACTACTCTAAATTTACTTAGACTGCACTGCACCAACTACGGCATTGATATAACCCAATACCAATACCAAGTGTTTGTGCGGCATGTATTCCATGTTGTGAATGTGAATGTTGTGAATCTATGGGAAAATGTGTACTCTCCGGAGAAATAAAAGCGATTGTGGTTGTGTATATCTCAACCAAAGTAATGAGGCAAGTAATGCACATCAGGTTTAGAATTCGTATGCAATATTGGTAAACTACTTCATCACTTTAGTAGGATTTTCCACGGCAAACCTAACTTCATTGAGTCTCTGATTACCGAAGGTAATTAATTACCAAAGAATATGTTATCGTTCTTCAGTACAGCAGTGGATAGGGAACCTAGTTCAATTGCACAGAGATAATCGGAGCTGCATTCCTTTTATGTTTATTATTTATGACAACTGCGTTTCCCATGCATCTGATATTAAGAAATCCGTCAATAAATCCAGAGAACATTGACCTGATGTGTCATATTCCAGGTCAGGGGTTGAATTCAAAGTGTCCTTAAGGTGTTCCGCTGAACGGAATCATTTAGTACAATTCACTTTATTATCCTGATCACATACACTCAAGGAACATGACATATAAGAGAAAAATTGCACCGTATCGATGGGGTCGACACCGATTGAGGTAGGCGGTTGCATTCACGTGATAATTGAGGATCTCTCGCGTATCACCGTCGATGGAATTGCATTGCGCCACGTTACAAGCTGATGAAGCACTCACATTCATCAGGTTTATGTTGCTTCAGCAAAATTCACCAACAAATATGGAATGTTATATCCTCTTCTTCCGTGCAGTAACATTTACTAGATTTTCGGTTTTATAAATTGAATTTGGAACTCCTAGTTAATTAGCATGTTCTGATTTCGAATTATCTGTATTTTCGAATGTTGGTCGAGAAGAAAGCAAACAAAAATGATATTTCTCTACGAAAAAGCGGAAATGCTCATAACCACGGCTAATGTAAATGCTTCCTCATTATCCTGAGATCGTTTTCAAATACATTGGTCAGTTATTCCTGCTTGTTATGTCAAAAAATGCCATATTTTGTTTAATTAGGCCGTTGTGTGATAATTAACGAGACATTCGTTATAATGTTTGGTTCAATGCTTACAATTCCTTCATAAAAGTTCTCGAGAACATTTGAGCATTGCAAGATTCATCGACCGAATCAACAATTATACTCGTTAGCCAATGATAACCTTTTTCGTATCAACCAATGAGGTTTTGGAAGAATTTACTTAGGCGGGGTGTTGAAATAGCGTTCTGAAGGGCATGGCGTTTTATTGTATTTAAGACCGATCGCGAAATATTTCCACATTATCGTGCCTGTATAACAAATGGTCACCAACCACACATCGGAATTTTCAGCAAACCTAACAGATGCATTTGATGTGCAGCATTTTACCACTTCAGAAGTGATTGTTCTAACCCTGGTTTTCACAGTGGTTATTTTGATATCGGTTTGTGGAAATTCCATGGTATGCATTCTTCTACGCTTCAGGTATACGCGTTTAGAATGCCGCTGTTTCCGTTCGTCTGGGGTGCTTTCTAACCCTCCATTGCAATCACCGTCACCAATGGAACTTTGGGCCGATGAGAACCTATCCAGTCAACACGAATGCAGCTGTGGTAAAACGTTTTCCACGAAAGCAAGAATACCCAAGCCTAATCAATATATGCTCGTCACAACTTTCATGAACAACCGATTGAATACGAATCGCATTACGGCGTACTCATACGCGCCGAATCCCCATTGTGTGCGACAAACAAGAGAGGGTACATTTTCCAAATTCTCTAGTTCTATTAGGCGACAAAATTACCCACTTCGTGAAAAAAGCATTACTAGCCTTTTTCTATTCAATCTAAGTATCGCAGATACCTTGATGGCCATCCTATGCATTCCGATGTACGTGGCCGCTGAGATTATTTATCTGTATTGGCCGTTCGGTGAATTTATGTGCAAATCTGTAAATTACGCGCAAGGAATTAGTGTTTTCGTGAGCGCGTTCACTCATGTGCTGATTTCCTGGGATCGGTTTGTGTTAGTTTACTTTCCACTCCGTCCGCGAATATCATATCGATATGCTGTTGGCTTGATTGCCTCAATCTGGTTGTTGGCCAGTATTTTTCCCTTACCTGTAGTCATAGTCAACCGTATCCAATCTGTTAGTTCGAGACCGCAATGTATCGAGGATTGGTCAATAATCTTTCCCAGTGCAATTCCTGTGAAACACGAAGTGATACATTTCGCGTGGAATGTGACGCTTTTAAACAAACCACATTGCATCGATATCGGGACAACTTATACATGTGTTATTCTTTTTCTGCAATATTTCTTTCCGCTGAGCGTGATTTGTGGAACCTATGGAGCAATCGCGTTGAAAATACATAGAATACGAATGCTTGGTGCGCCGTGTGATAGACGGAACGCAAATTTGATGCATGCAAGACATAAGGTAAGAGTTTTTATTAGTGAAAGTCTATATCACTCATGAATAGTGTAGATGTATTTAACCATGATTCATGATATGTTGCATGAAAGTATACTCGAAATTATAGAAGTTTAAAGGATAAAATATTGAGGTGCTCACATCTTAATCCATTACACCACAATACATTGTTCCGTTATATGCGTTTCGAGCGCCTCGCCAGGAATCACTTTGTGTTTCTGTATTTGAACACCGTGGTTATTTGTAACAACCCTATATAACAATGGCATACAAGTTTAACAAGTTAAAGGTCAGAAATATAGACAGGAAATACTTAGATAGAACATATTATGAAGTTATCAGTCGGAACTTTACAGATTAGTTTAGCTGTGCGAGTTTAAATATTAACATAGTTGCAAACTTCAGAATAACCAGAATCACCCGTTTAACACGTGAATATTATAATTATTTGTTATTAATATTCGTGAGTTTGATACGTGAGTTTACACATAGACAACACCTTTTTGAACATAATCTGATCTCTCATATTTGTCGCACAAACGCGCGCTTCCAACAATGAGGAACAAAAATTATTTTTCAACTAATCTCTTGAAATTTATCGAAATTTTCATTCGCCCTTCGTGTGAAGTCATTTCATCTGCATATTTTCTCATCCACATTTCGACAGTTATATATGGATGATTCTATCCTTAAAATCAGAGCTTGTAAATGAGAATAAATTGTGGGGAATTGATCAAGGAAACTGGTTTCTGACGATTTCCATCGATTTCGTAGAGGACGAAATCTCTCGAGTGAAGATTAGGCAAGACAGCTTTAATCACCGAGTGCAACATGTTTATGGAATTATTCACCATCATTTCTGGATCAAAAATAGAATTAGTGAGTGCATTTTCCACCGTTGAGAAAGTATAATAATCAGAAAATTATATGCTATTTCAGCAGCATTGATGCAGTGGTGGACATATAATGATATATGATACCGAACAGCTAATTTCATTGTGTTTTCATCACAAACTCCGTAAGACAGGTTTCGGGATGTTTGTCCTCATCAGGAAGGGATAGTGAGATTAGGATCCGCATGCGCTTGAAACACTGGAAGAATGTTACAAAAGTTGCGCTTGTATGCCACTGTTGGATAAGGTTGACACGAAGATTTTAGATTTCAAGAGTCCTCACTCATGTAGACAATGTTTGAAACCATGACCATGAAAAAAGCTCATTTACATGCATGTGGTGATAGGGATTCCTGGTAATTTGCATTCTACAACTTCCATTGGCTCACGTAGATATTGTGCTCATTCTATCTAAAACCACAAGAACGCAAAATGGCTGAACAGATATATTTATATGGGATTATTGTATGAGTGTTTGTTGAATTCAGATAATATTGGGGAAGTTTTGATTCGAGAGCTTCTGATTATAGCGTAAAACATAAATTATGATTTTCCCAATATACCGTATGTAAGAACATATACTCACAATCCAGTTGGCATATAAATCAGGCTATTTTTCACGAGGCGTGATAAATCTATTAATTGATTGTTCGGAACAAACGATTTTCAAGAGCTTCGTTACGCGTTTTCGCTGCTTTACGTTGATCAAACAGTCAGCAAGTAAGTGAAAGCGATCGGACATGTACTTTTATTGTTATGAGCTATGTAGGAGAGATTTTTCATCAGAACCGTGCTGTTCCGTCATCTGAAAGGACATGCTCTTGTGATTCTCCGAAATGTTTGTTGTTGCATTCTGTGCTTTTCAACGAACGAAGTATTAGTTTGTTGTAACGCCACGGTTTTTATAAAAGATACAATTTATTATACACTGAAATCTCAGTACTATGCCACCCGTTGGGACCGAGCAAAAGTGGCATAGTAGCGAGAGTGGCATAGTAACGAGGTTTTGTAAAAAACGGCTTTATTTGCTCAATCGATCAGTCCAAAGCTCTCAAAAATCGTCGGCTGACGCATCTTCTTTCGTCGAATCTCGTTCATCTCGTTGTCTAGCCGGTCACACGCTTGCATCACACCGGGCTTCCCGCTTGTCTGCTGCATGAACATTCGGACAGTGATCCAAGCACGCTGGGCTTCCTCGAACAAAACGATTTCCTCGGCGTTCACTTCGTCTTCGCTTTCCACCGGCTCCTCATTGTACAGCATCTCCTCCGCAATCTCCTCCAGCGTGAAGGACCCGCCAGTTGCGACGCGTTCGTCGGCTTCGAGAAAGTCAGGCAGCTCGATCTGCTCGTTATCGTGCATCTTTTCCTCGGCAGGCAGAGCTTTCCAGATCTCGAGCAGCTCCGCATCCTGAGGCTCAGTTCGGATTTCTTCTTCGATAAACTTGGCTTTCGCGAAACAGTTCCTGATTGTCGACTTGCTGACCTGCTCCCAAGCATACCGGGCGACGTGTAGAGCGTCGAGCAACGTGAACTTGAACTCCTTTCCGCGATCGTCCATCGTCTCTAGCCGGCGGCATAGCAACAGCTTTTTATAGTGGCGCTTGAAGTTCTCTATGATTCCCTGATCCATTGGTTGTGAATTGGCTGTCGTATTGGGTGGGAAGAAGACCTGTTGGATGTTGTTCAGCTGGAGCTCGGGAGGGTGGCCAGAGAAGTTATCGAGGCAGACCAGAACTCTGCGTCCCTGCTGGCCGAGTCGTCCGTCCCACGCACGCAACATCTCCTCGAAAATCTCCGCCGTCATCCACGCCTTCGAGTTCGCCTTGTACGTGACCGAGATCTCCTTCTTCTTGAAGAAACGGGGTCTCTTGGAACTGCCGATCACCAAAAGGGGAAACTTCTCGCTGCCGCTCATGTTTGCCCCAACCAGAAGAGTAATCCTTCGCTTGCTTTTCTTTCCTCCAGTACACTGCTCTCCCCTGAAAGCCATGGTCTTGTTCGGAAGCAGTTGCCAGAAGAGTCCAGTCTCGTCCAGGTTGAACACATCATCTGCAGAGAACTGTCTGAGAAAGGGCCAGAGAACCTGCTGCTGCCAATCAATAAGGGATTGGGAATCCACCGCTCCAGCTTCGCCTTGCACTGTCTTGAACGTGACGCCATTGCGCTTCTTGAAGCAGTCTAACCAACCGTCGCTCGCCATGAAGTCTGGGATGTGCATCAGCTCGGCCGGTTTCATCGCCTTCTCCTTGATCAGATCGCCGCTGACAGGCAGATTCAGTCATCTTGCTTGCTTCAGCCACATCAGCACTCCCTCCTCAAGCTTCGGGTCTGGAGGCTGCGTCAGCTTTATGCGCTTCGATGGAACTCCAGCTTTGATTGCAGCTTCAATTGCATCCTTCTTGCTGAGAATGCCCTTCACGGTGGTTCTCTTAACTTCGACGCCCCATTTCTTGCCAATCTCCCTCGCCAACTTGGACTGATTCGGCTCCTTCTTCGCAGCATCGATGATCTCGAGCTTCTCCTTCAGCGTAAAGTCGGTTCGCTTGCGTTTCTGAGCTGACATTATGGACTGAATAGTTTGAAAAATAACGATGTCACTGTTGTGAGTGTCTGTTTGTGCGCGCGCTTTCGTGGGTCTATCTATCGATACTTAAAGCAAGATTAGGAAAGAGGCTTGTTGTTGTGCGTGTGGTCATTGGCTTGTTGTAACTAGGTCAGGGACAAACATCGCGTGTTTGACCTTGAAACCGGCTGACTATATGCGTAAAATGCGCAAACATGCACTTTTAAATAGCCACAGAATAGTGGCATAGTAACGAGAGTAGGGAGTGGCATTGTAATTTTTTTGTATTGAATTTTGTTGGGACCGAGCAAAAGTGGCATAGTAGCGAGAGTGGCATAGTACCGAGATTCGAGTGTATAGAGTTTCTTTAAACAGGTAGTGCTGTTCAAATAAATAATTCCCATCATGTATTCTTGATAAATATTCCAAATAGGTTCATTGCTATAATTATTCATGTCCTTCTTTTTTCCGTTATTTGAATACATCAATACATCTTCAAAGATTCACCTTAACCTACCAAGCGATTGATAAGCGCCTTTTTAAACAGATACACAATGTAGACCATTTTTCAAACCCGCACTAATCCAGACACCTAGGAACTTTTCTTGTGACTGTGCAATCCAAATTTCCGTATACGAATTCGTATCGGTAAGCATAGCCAGGAGCGCGGCCAACCTTTATGATTTCGGACTTTTGCATATTTAATGGAAATTGATTTTCTGACGACCAGCCGTCTAAATCACGAATACACGAAATGTAAACTGGGTAATAATGCTGACGGGAAAAATAATTGCAAAATTCTACGATTACATTCGGTGTGTTGGAATTGTTTCCCGATAGACAAAATTTTCATCGCAGCTTAGCAGTCATAGCATAATAATGCAAAAATAATGCAAATTTGTACGCAATATATTCAAATGAGTCTCAAAAGTGGATTAGAATTTTCATTTTCATGGCCCATGTGTATTGATGAACTCTTCGTCACATTTGAATATTTAATTTGTTATTCGCTAATTATCCGACGTTATTGTTTGTCAGATGGTCAAGCTACTCGTGATGCTGGCCTTTCTTTATGGACTTTCACATCTACCTCGTCATGTTTTATATCTGCATGGTTCGATTGATCGTGACTTCTGGAAAACCTATTGGTCGTTCAGACTGTGGGCTGTGGCCACATTAATCAGAGACCTATCTACCTGCTACAACCCGTTCATTTATGCTTGGGCGAACAAACGATTTCGTGAAGATGCCTTGCACCTGCTGACACGTGTTGCTCGATTGCCGTGTCATTGGTGTGCATGCCTACCCAGCAGATCACCAGATATCCAACTCAAAATCGTCTTCCCCGGATCTTCGACGACTGCGAACAACAATTGCAGTGCGAGTAACGGAATATCGGCATATCATTCTGCTCCGTGTGTCTCACCGTTATGCGGAAATTTTCAAAAGATTCCGCAAAATTACCGATGCCGGATTACGTACTAGATATATATCGGAAGGCGTGTATGTGGTGATTATTAATAGCTACATATGAACTCGAATATTACGTAACTGTATATTTTCTCGGCAGTTGTTCGTTATTTATATTTACTGATGTACAAAATTTGAGTTGCTGATTTTATGCACGTGAATATATGGCGAATTTTGGCTCGTATTATTTGTTCACAAATTCTGAAAATGTTGGCTCGATATAAAATAATCCTACTTAACTTCATCAAACAAGCTCCATTCAGCCTTCCATTTTGAATGGATAGTCTCAATAAAATTGTCGATTTTAACGCCACTTATACTATAATTAGATTGTCGGGATAATATTCCCATGGATAGGGCTAAAAATAATTTTGCCCACAAACAAAAAATATTGTTACATTGAAATTTGTTTGTGCTTAGTTGAAAAAAATATCCAATTATGACACGTAGTAGTCAGCGTTTTATTTTCAATTTCGTGAAATTTAGAATCAATTAAAATAGGCGCAATTCAAAGTTTTCGAGTTCAAGCGCGATTTCTAATGCTAAAGGGATAATAATATAATTTCTGTTAAATTATCTTTTCGTGAGCAAACATGATGATGCATAAAACACCATATGATTTTTTTTAGGTTGTTGCTTTTCCTACTATTAACAATTTCTGATATCTGAATTCTGATATTCTTAAGGTGTAGATTTGCCCAGTGTAAAAAACCTAAACAAATATGATGCCTTAATTTAATCCTTTAAAATAATTACAACATATTCTGAACTTAAAACTCGATCATGTAAATCAACCAATATTGGTTTTCGAAAGATTAGAAACAATTTGGTGGTAAACAATTTGAATAAAAGCATTTGGTGAAATTTGCTAATATTACAATATCAGACACATTTTGTTGAATTTATCATCCTTGTACATTTGTTGGGGTAGGACGATTACGTTAGTTTAAACGAGGCCAAACCGCGAATATCTCACACGCTGTCATTCCCACCCCCTTTGACGACTGTGACTTGATTCATACCTGAGGTCAACCTGACAACGGTAATCGCGTTGATTCACGAATCCCAGAACACGAGAGGATGCTGATAGGCCAGAGGCATTATTTGCACACAAGTCGAAAGCAAATCCACAACACTGCCATGAATATTGCCTTCCTCGGTTGTCACTTCGAAATCGTTCGTCAACTGATTATCTGACAAGCTGTTCAAGCCTGTTTGACCAACATTGACTAATCGCATCATCAGATGGCCGCTAATGTTGTCCATATCCTCATATTTTCGAGAAGGTTGTCGTTCAAACTGCTCTAGAGCAATTATTCAGAAACCCCTTATTTTTAGGGTTCGCGATTATCCTCGTCGGTCCGTCTGTCACTTCATGTTATTGTTTTGCTACCGAAAGCGTGAGATTAGCACTTCACATCACCGCACTTTGATTCTCGTCAGTTGCACAGATGCATAAATCGTTCTTTATGACTTGTGAGTAATAGATGCAACAAACTTATTGGTTTCAATGTGCATAATTTGAATGCAAGAGTATTATTCAATGCATTATTTTGAAGCAATTGTGAAATATATTTCTCTAAAGTAAACAAATTGATCAAACGGGTAATTACAGAATGATTTTCGAATAAGTGAACAAGATGCACCTGCGGACCAATCAAATAAGTTCCTCACATAACCCGCAGAAAAAATCCGCAACATATCGGGATAAGAGCCAGTAAGCCTTCTTGTTGTTTACATGGTGTTCGCGGATCTGGCATTGTCCTCACGCTTGATGACATTACCAGCAAAATGTCTTTCGAATTGCTTTGCGAATGCCTTTCATGGGCTGTTTATTACGATGTTAGTTTATCCATTCATTGAGTTTGTCCGTAGTTCGTCGTTAACATTCGTCGTAATCGCTTTGTTGTTGGATCGTACGTGACATACAATTGGAGGTGTAGGTTGATAGATGATCCTGTTGAGCGCCACGCCTAGAGGAATTCTTGTACGCTTCAATTGAAACCTTTTGAAATTATTTCAATTTATTTTCCACCCGTTGTCTTGTCCAATTTTATTCACGTGTATCGAGATCACCGGCTTTCGGGCGTACAGTTGCACCACCAATTAATGAACATGGTGAGTTTAGTTTCTGCAAGAAATTTATCAGTGATGATCCCATAATCAAACGTAAACATTGACGTCGCTGTTGAATATTGATCTAACAGTATAAAGTAATATTAATTTACACCGCATTAAGCACGAACATCAACACTTTCACACACCGAAATTTGAAATAATCAGACTAATTAATATAACTACGGTAGTTAAACCATTTTATATACTACTCATATTACAGAGCACTTGATCAAATGCAGCGTAATTAGCGATATTATTCAAGGTCGTATGAACGTTATTGAAATGAACTAATTTGGCTTTTGTATTTGGTGTTCAGTTATTCCATGTTCATTTTTCTATAAATGAACTAATACTTTGCTGGCGAGTTCGAATGAATACGATATTTCAAAAGATGTCCTGATAATTTTTTGTTTTTAAAGAATATAAAAACGAAGGCTTACCAGCAAAAGTTATCATGCAAAGCGTTATCGGATTCAAATCCGAGGTTTCCCTACCATAAATTGATGACTATAAGCTGACGAGCTCCATATACTACGCACAAATCGATTTTAGATACAAAACATTAAAACCCCACAACTATGCTTTCAGTCAAAGCCGTTCCCCGGTTTGTGGGATTTACGCATGTAGACCAAGATCTAGATTTGAATATAATAAGCCGTTTGAGACACACGCACAAACGGTAGAATTTTTATCTGGATTGTAGTGTCGCAATAAACCATTCACCGAGTTTGTGCGACCGGAAGACATAAGTACTTAGCAATATTCAACTTATTTGCGTCAAATATTTCCTTCGTGGACTCGGAATAATATTAAAAATACAGTCTGATTGTCAAATGAAAAATAATGATTGGCGGGAAAAACTTATTTTTGTGAACGTCAGAGCATTCGACCTTGAATTAAAAGGCTCTGCAATTTCGGATTTCGCATATAGAGAAACTCTAAAGTGTTTGGTTTAAATGTGTTAGGGAATTTAGCTGTCTAAAAATTCCAAAACATTGACACATTTCAGCCCGAAAATAAAAAAGCGTTATAATCGATGTATTAAATAATAATTCCGTCACAATGTTTCGGCAATAATTTCTACTTAACACAGAAAGAAATGCGAATAAGTTCATGGACAAATAATCAGTTACAATCGACTATACGAGAATACGTAAACATCGATGAGATTATAGATGGCGGGAAAACCGTAAGACTATAAATATTAATAGTGTTATTCTAGAATTCACAAATCCAAAACGATATATTCATGTCAGAATTACGCAATTCCGTTCGAGTAAATGATTTACATGTGGTTTTCAAAAAAACGAGAGGCAATTTATGCCAAATTTGTACCGTTAACACAAAGTCTTTTTAGGCTGATAATAACGAAATGTATATTGATATCTAGCCTATGATGTTTTCATCAGATACTCATTCTAGATAGGTTGACACATAAACCGTTTTCACGTAATACGCAGCAAAACAGTTCTCATTTTGTTGCAGAATTTTGATACAAACAATACACATTTCCTGATGTTGCATTGTTAGCACACTGTTCTAATAATCACGCGGCCTAAGAAGTGTGAGTTTGCTGAACTTCTCACAAGGAACGGTTACACGACTTTCCGTGAAACGATTTAGTTAGTAAATTAATGAGAGATTTACAATCATAACAAAGACACTAATTACGCTACCCTCCCACGAAACCTTCGCATAAGAAGAGGAAATTGACTTTAGTCATGCATAATGTCACCAAATAATTAAAAAAAGCTTGACGAACAGGTCGCGACATCAATTTATAATTTATCGGCTGAACGATTTTTCTTGTCCAGTTCATTAGCAAATGCCGTAACCAAACATTTTGGGATAAAAGTTTCACTACAATTCCCGGCTTCTCGTAATTCGTTCCAAATTGCGTGTCCAAAATTGACCTCCGTTGATACAGCAATATGAGGCATTTGGCCCACAGATAGCCTTAAACATTTAACAAAAAACGGATAAAAACATGTCGAGAAATTAATGTTATTTATGGTTGATTTGAAGGAAACACTAATGAGCACGGTAAACGAATTGACTCACAACTTTGTCTGAGGAGCTTGATATATGCAAAGATTTCGTGCGAGTTGATCATTTTGACTAGTACAAACAGCTATCAACATAAAGCTAATCGTGTGACTTAAAAGTTCCTCACTGAGTGTAGGGTACTTGTGCGAATCACGAGTGATTGATGTTATTGGTTGTGAACTGTGACGTTTCGTGCTCTGGCCGGTAATATACCTCGTTTGAATCAATGAACTACCAAATTTGCTCAACATGTCAACAATATTAAAATTTGGAGGTCGATAGATTCTACCGCGGACAATGTTCAGCCGCAAAGTGATTAAGTTGCTCTCCGCGAAAGATCGGTAGGAAATAAGCTTTAATTTAATACTAAAAATACAAGGTGCGGCAAATTGGTGAACTAATCAACCTTCAATATTACCTTAGCAGAAAGCTTTAAGCTGAATAGATTTGGAAAGGGAACTTTGCTTACAAAAATGAAAACCAAACTAATGCATCCAACAACGATTAATTCGTGGCCTATTCTTGCCTTAGACTGCATCCGTATCCACAAGGCAATTTTAGGTTGCAACATGTGACATTTACTTTTGTTTACCGTTAGATATCGATAAAATATTTTTTCTAACTTCTTACGCATTTATCATATAACTTGATGAGAAAAACCTGAATAAAATACTTTCACTTTCATCAGATATGAAAAAATAGGAATTTTTAGTCGAAAACATACAAAATTCCAGCTATGTGACACGTATCGCAGGCCTGAACAAGGTTGTTGAATAGGATAACGTATTGCTTGCTGAAATAAACTATCGTGTAACCAACCGTTAAAGAAGCATTTGGAATGATATTATGTTTCCATACAAAATATTGCATACATCGCATCATCAATAAACACACTTTTTACTAAACCGTGAATCACGGAATGCAAACGGCCACTCAGCGACATTACATTATCAGCTATTCAAGGTAATTCAAGTTTTTTAATGGTCGAAAAAGCAACAAGCATAACAACAACCATAGAATGGTAAAAATTGAAATGTAAGTGTATAAACAAAATAAGAAAATAGATTAAATAGTATATAAGTGTTCATGAAATGAATAATGCAATAAAATGTCGTCTAATCATAATTTGTACGTGTCAGTTTTCTTTGAATTTCCCTCCTCGAAACGATTGCTACCGCCCGATACGTTAATTCGTCATTTCATCATTCGACACGTATTTGTGGCAAAACGATGTGATTTAATCAGGATAAATAATTAACTGGAATATATGTGACGGTTATTTCCTTTTCATCTTGCAATATTCAAAGTGGTATGATAAATGTGAAGTTTAGAAACTTCTTGAATATTGAATTCTCCATGTCATCTCCGAGATCTTGAAGTATACAGCAATAATTAAATTCACTCCTCACGATATGTATGGTACATTCGAATAAATTGTGGATGCATCTATTCTAGTTTTAAAAATATAAAATCTAATCCCTTGTAAATTCATACGAAGTCTCACTTCGTCTTGCTTCTGTAAAAATTTAGATTTTACGGCTATCTCGACTGATAAACATATAAAACAACTTAGAGTTTATAATATAAACACAGACCACTACTGACAATTTACTTATCTTTCCAATCGCTGTCTGCAAAAATGCAGTTATAGACATTGTTTGCATACCAAGTTGGGAGAGATAAAGACAAATTTCCATGCACCGTGACAGTCGACGTTTTATAATTTTCCCAATCAAACATGAAATCGCTCAAGCAGACACACGTTAATTACATTTATGTTTTAACGATTATAAAACAATTGCGGGCGTCAAATACAATCATTGTCATGTTAAATTTATGATTTATTTTTTTCTAATCGATAATCTTATTGTTGAGCAAGAATAAAGTTGATACGAATGTTAAATAAACGTCAGTCATTGGAATAAATGAATTCTACAACAGATTGACATCAAATTTGAGATGTAATATGAGATAAATTGTGAATCATTAATCAAATGTTTGCAATTTATTTGTAGTGTGCTTGTTATAATCCAGACGTTTCACAGTTAAATCACATTCGGTTTTCTGGAACACTTTAATTGTGAAAATACCCGGAAAAAACTTAAAATCACCCCTGAGTTTTCAATAAACAAACATTTTTCGTCACGTAAACATCCCAATTAAAATAAACTCGTATAAAAACATGGGTATTTAGAATTAAACTCTGAGAAAAATATTGGCTTTGTTGATCTCATCAATGTGTGACCAGAACTTTATGATTTTTGCAGTTACTAGAAACTTTACAGATATGTGAACAATATAATTTGACCATAAGTAATGAACTAAACGTAGATAAATATATATCATAATTTGGAGATTATGGGAAAACCTACAAACGATGTTATTTTCCTATATAAAATGAATTAAGATAGACTCGTACATGAAGGATGTTGAGGGAGGAATACCGGGGCACATCATTTCCCTCATTGTTCTTCTTCAAAGCAAAGCTCTACAGACTATGTAATTCCAGCGTTTGTATAAAAAGCTTGCTTCCAGCGCTTTGTTCTCCATTTTGTTTATTCTAAATGAAGGTTTTGAAAGCATAACTATGTCGTCAGATCCAACGTCAAGCGTCGTATGTGCCGTGATTTCTGGAAACGAACTAAGGCGGAATTTGCCAATTCTAGTTTAAATCTGAATGACTAGCACTTACCTAATTGTTCAGCCGTTAGTTGCATGTTTGTCTAGATTCAATATTCAAGATTCAAGGATTTATGGTTAAACAGTTAATACTTTACAACACCACAGGACTACGGTATGAATAAAACATGAAAATTACATTAGTATAAAAGCAATAGAGAATATCAAATGTATGGCTCATGAATGATGTTCGTTTGCAAGTGCAAGTCCAATTTCTCTTTAAAAATCGCCAAGCAAGGAGAGTCCACCACATGTTGGGGTAGGGAATTCCAAAGAAATACAGCACGTACGGCGAAAAAATGTCCCCGACAATCAATACGGGTACTTGGAACGTAAAGGGATATGGTATGTCCGGGTGTTACTTTTCCATCAATTACATCAAACAAGTGTTTTAGTGGATGTCCTTCGGTAGACACAATTCTATATGTCAGAATAATATCGCGTCGTATCATCCTTTGGGTAAAGTCACATAGACCCAGACGTCGCAGTCATTCGGTATACGGAACATTGCGAAGACCCATCACTAACTCTGTTGCTCTATGATAGATTTTATCGAAGAGATCAATATCTTTTCGCAGTCAAGGAGACCAGACCTCGACGGCATACTCCATCGTAGGGTGGAGGTAGACATTCATTATCCTTGGTAACGTTAGCAGAGAGAACCTTCCAAATATTCTTCCAACGATTCCTAGTTTGGTCAATGTTCACCAAGGATGTACATCACAATCGCGTGAGTTATTCGTGATCTGCAGTGTTTCAAATCAGTAAACAGTAAGTTTTGGAAGGTTTGATCTCCTAAAAGGCGCTCAACCGATAGCAACTAATAGGTTGATCGTTGTCAGTTTCACACTGACGCCGTAATCCACGGTTAGTGTAGCTTTTCGCCTGCTTGGTTACGACGCTTTATACAATACGTACGTATACGTATTGATAGTAAAATTACCAAGATTTACGGAGCTGGATTATTCAAAATGGTATCATTAATGTTATTAACAAGTTCTTGGGTTATACTGGTAGCCAAGCACATTAAATTGCATTTAATCTTAGACCCATTCAATCAGAGATTTGCTTTGTTTCAAAATTCATATAAATTTTCAATCAACGGAAATTTAATTAATATGAAGCGTTTCATTTGAACTCGTGTTTTAAAGGGATAATTGGTAAACTGAATGTTTTCTCCAAACGTTTTCCTGATCAATATGTTCAAGCGAGCAATGGTTTATTTCCTGTCGTTTCAGACATGCGGCGGTACGAGACAACTATATTCCAAGCAGAAATAAAAACTAATGTTCTGACCGAGAGTATTGCAATTTTTAAATCAGTGCGATGCGCTTTATTTCAGTCGGATCTAGAAACGAGCGTTAATTCCGCATGAATTCACAACGATGAATGAGACATTCCCATTTAAGTGATTAATTTCATTTGCTCTGTAATTATAAGCGGATCGCATGAAACAGAGTTTGGAGTTCAAAGTTGATTATCGGCCAATTTTTGTAGTGAAATCACCTGCCGGATTTACACAACAACACGACTGCTGGAAGTGTAAATAAACGATTCAGTCTGTTTTGAAACAATGGAAAACTGATAAGCAATGTTATTTTTGCTTCCCACGTTTAGGCTGATTAATACAGCAAGACTTTTGAAGACCTATGACAGACAAGTGTAAATCGTTTTTTTTTTCATTTCGACAGTATTGAGGCTGACGTGACCTAATCGTATCATCTTCAACTAATGACAGCAAAACTGTCAGAACATTGTTGCGCTAACAAATTCGCTAAACGGTGGCACTCCGGAAACCAGGATATAACCACATCTCAAGAAGCACTCGCTTCAGAAGCAAAAGCACACCGTCCATACTCGATCTTGTTCTGACGAGCGAGGAAAATGTCATCCAGGATATCCGCTATGAAGCACCACTTGGAAAGAGTGATCACGTAGTCATTGTTTTTGACTATATACCCGAAGCGAAAAGAGCTAGTGATGCTCAGAAATTGATACGAAAATACGATACGGTTGCATTATCAATGGCTCTTCAAGAAGTCACCGACTTGACTCCGATTAACACTGATGTTCGAAAATGCTGGTCATCGATACTTCAGAAAATCGATCAAAAATTAGAACACCACTCAAAATATGTTTCCAAGAAACTGAAAAAGGGATTTAAATTCGTGATCCGGATTCGAACAAGGAAATGGATAAAGGTGAGAAACTGTGCGTGGAGAAGCCACATGCTGCAGTCAACACCTGAATCTTGGGAATCTTACCGTTTGTTGAGAAACAAAGTTATTAAACTTGTCCAAGAGGATAAAGCAGGGTATCAAATCAATCTGATGGATAAAATTGAACGAAATCCGAAGCTCTTATTCTAGATCGTGTACAGAAAAGCCATGGTAAAGCCAGGCGCTCACGCTTTAATAACTACGACTGGAACTACATTCACTGCTCTCACGAACTCGCTCAATTTTACTCTAGAGTGTTCTACCCAAACAAGGGAGTATATAACGAAATGCCTGCATTCAGATTACAGATTAACACAATATACAAAATCTCTATGAAACCCGAAAGTGTCTTGGTAAAGATACTCGTGTTAAATCCAAAACTTCCCCGGGTGCTGATGAAATAACACCCTTCATCATAAAACAACGTGCCCATGCTCTATTCTAACTACTCTCTGATCTCTTCAACAAGTCACTGAGTTGCAGCAAGGTTGCTACTGACTGGAAAAGTGGATTAATCACTCCGGTATACAAAGGAGGGAATCGATCCGATGTGTCTAACTACAGACCAGTCACGTTGTTGACAGTGGTCTCTAAAGTTCTCGAACGATTTGTAGCAGACGAACTTATCAATCACTCAGAACAAAATAAGCTTCTTTCCATCGTACAGCATAGATTCTGCAGAAGACATTCCTGTCTCACAAGTTTTATTCAACTTCGCCCTGTCAACTCCTGCAACGGCATCGTTGTCCAAACGTATCAGCCTATCTGTTCCTTTGGTTCCGGTGGTGCCATGGAGAGGGATCACTTGCAGTGTGGGCACCAGCTAGTTCTCCACTTTAAACTGCCATGGCGTACATTACAACACACCAATGAAGAGGACACTCCATTCCGCTTCTGCTGATAATAACACTAAAAACAGTAGATACCGGTTAAATGCTATGGCTCGATTGGCATAGAGCTCAGCGCCTGGGCCTGCTTCCGACGGTGGGAAATACTTTCAGGTCTCATTGGACGGCTACCGTCCGCCTCAAGCTGAGCAACCCCCAGCCAATATTGTGCCGTATCGCCACGGTCTGCCATCCTAATTGAGTGCATGGGGATTGGAAATCAACCGACAAGCAGACTGTTTGTTCCGCAACAGCGAAACGAACTACTGAACAACAGATGTCAGTTTTGAAACTGGGAACCCGGAACGTCAGGTCCATGCTTATAGGGTTTCATGACGATGTCTCGAATATCAGAGGCGTGAGAAAATAGCTGTGATTGACAACGATCTTAAAAGGCGAATGTCGACGTGGCTGCCCTGTAAGAGAGACGATTACCAGACACTGGTATGCTGACAGAAATAGATTACAGATTGTCTGGGAAAGGAAGGGGTTCTGATGAGCCTCGACTGCATGGAGTTGGTTTTGCCGTGCGAAACGACCTACTTAAGGCAGCAAAACCGAGCAACAGTGTGAGCGAACCATTTCGTTGGACAACGTTTATGCACCGACGCTCTCTGTGACGCTTTAATTATAACCTCGCAACAGTCTTCAAATCGTGCCCCAATAAACTGTGCATTGGTATGGAGTAATTTCAATGCCAGAGTGTGGGCAGATTACGAGTTTTAACAAAACTGTCTCAAA
Organism: Atriophallophorus winterbourni; assembly: GCA_013407085.1. Lineage (NCBI taxonomy): Eukaryota > Metazoa > Platyhelminthes > Trematoda > Plagiorchiida > Microphallidae > Atriophallophorus > Atriophallophorus winterbourni. The sequence goes on from JACCGJ010012011.1 coordinate 37,485, forward strand.
AGGTTCGGTGTAGGTAAAACCAATAAAAATTGCACAACCCCTTTTAGAAATGTGCATACAGTGCAGTCGTTGGGTCAGTAGCAGTTTCTTCCAAACAAAACCACAGCATAATTCTAATGTAAACATCCTCGCTCTAAGCATTGGCATCGGCTTGATCTTATTCTTGTTAAGCGCACCAATATAGAAAGCTTGCTCCCTACCAGATCATAACAAAGCGCAGACTGCGACACTGATCTATCACTGGTCTATGAAAAACTAAAGTTTCCCAACACGAGATTTTACCGCAACAAATTGTCTGCTAAGCCTAGGATAGACGTCACTCGCATGTGCGAACCTAATCGAGCTGCGGGATTTGCAAACGCCTTCTTAGCTGAATTCAACAATACAGCCCACTCGAATCGGCTTCAAAAAACTGGAAATCGATATAAAAAATGCATATGCCGAGTCGCACTTTCCACTTACGGTCCGTAGAAAGCTCGAACGAGCGACTGGTTAGAAGCAATAGCTTCTGAGATGAATGCTGTGTTGGATGAGAAACGGTCAGCATTCTTGAGGTTCAAATGTATGCCAACTGATGAAAACATACAACTTCTAAGAGCAGCTAGAACTAAGGCCCAACAGACCGCAAGACGATGTACAAATGACTATTGTACTGAAATTAGCCTCAATATCCAAAATCTGCGGATACTGGAAATTTTCACGGTATGTATAATGGGATCAAGAGAACCATTGGTCCAGACAAACTTAAGACTGCTCCCATTAAGTCTGTATCTGGAAACCCGATTGTTGACAAATCTCAGCAGATGGAAAGATGTGTAGAGCACTTCTTCTCTCTCTACTCTAGGGACAGTACGGTTTTACTGCATTTATTTGAGAATGTCGAGCGGTTGCCAATCATTGAATATCTAGAAAAGTTTTCTACTCTTGATGAGCTCAGTATGGCAATCGACCGCTCAGCAAACGGGAAGGCTTCTGGTGTCGACGGAATTCCATCTGAGCTAATCAAATGCTGAAGAGCAGCATTAATACAACCTCTTCACCATTTGCTTATTCATTGCTGGGAGGAGGAGTGTGTCCACAAGATACACAAAGATCATCACGCTATTTAAGAATAAGGGTAAAAGAAGCGACTGCAACCATTACAGAGGAATCTCCTCTCTAAATGTTGTAGGTAAATCTCAATGTGGCTTCCGCATGGGAAGATAAACTGTTAGCATTAACTTCTCCCTGCGACAACTTCAAGAAAGGAGTCGGAAACAGCTTATGACATTAAACGCTGTTTTTATTGATTTAACGAAGGCATTCAATTACATCAGCAAGGAGGGTCTTTACTAAATGTTTGATTTGATAGGCTGCCATCCAAGACTGCCCAAACTCCTAATTTCGTTCCACTCTGTCATGAAGGGCTCAGCCCATTTTAACGGTTTCAAATCAGAAGCCTTTGAAATTTGCCGAGGCGTCAAACAAGGGTGTGTTCTTTCTCCCAAGCTGTTCAGCATTTTCTTTGTTCTGCATCTGAACTCAGAACTCAGAACTCAGAAAATTGTATAGTAAAAAAGCATTAAGCTTAACAATAACCATAGGATGACAAGGTATATGGAACATATAAAAATATATATAAAAATATAAAATATCTCAAAAATCAATAGGGACATTCGCATACCGCATGGTTCGTCATAAACTCATCGAGTTTGGAAGCGAAAACCTCAACAGATTATGATCGTGTGATTTCTTCAGGCAAATAGTTCCAAGTGAAACAAATTCTTACGGAGAAGAAATTACGACGTATATCCAATCGAGAATGCGGAATGCTTAAAGCCTTTGAATGTGTTCGTGTTCTAGTAAGGTCATTGGGCTTTAGCAAGTGTTTAAGGGGATGATTTACAGAATGCAGGATTTTGAAGGTCAACATAAGGTCACTACGTATCCGCCGTTGGGTAAAATCTTGTAGGTTCAGTTTTAACATTCGCTTTGTGAAAGGCAAATTTCTGTACCGGGAGACCAACTTTGTAGCACGATGATAAATCCTGTCGAGTAGTTCGATATCCTTCCTCAGCCATGGTGCCCAGGCTTGGATGGAATATTCCATAGCAGGACGTATATACGTGTTAATTACCCGGGGTAGGATTTCGGGAGTAAAAATCCGGAATATTCGTTTGAGAAGACACAAGATACTGCAAGCTTCATTGTACACCATCCGGCAATGCTGTCCCGGCTTAAGGTTAAACGAAACCCAGATACCCAGATCTTTTTCTGCTGTGGTCCAGACGAGATCTTGCGTGCCAAGCTGATACGTGTGGTGCAGAGATTTTCCAAGCTGCAGCATTTTACATTTCGCAGGGTTAAATGGTAACTCATTTAACTGGGACCAACGAAATAAGATGCTTAGATCCCGTTGTAATGCCATACAGTCATTAACAGACCTGACACGTTTCCATATTTTATTATCATCGGCAAATAGTATCAAGTTGCATCCAATATCCTCTACTATATCGTTCATATACACCAATAATAGAAGAGGTCCAAGCACCGAGCCTTGCGCAACTCCACTTGTGACGTCTATTTTTCTAGATAAGGTGGTGCCAACGCGAACTTGGACGTGTCTATCAGTAAGATAGTCCCTTAACCAATTCAGCAATATTCCCGTAATTCCATAGGATTCGAGCTTTTTAATTAAGATGTCATGGTTGACTCTGTTGAAAGCTTTGGAAATATCGATGTAGCAAGCATGTACAGCCTCACCTTCGTCTAGTGCCTTGGTCCAATCCTCGAACGTAGTAAGAAGGTTAGATAAACAGCAACGACCTCTTCGAAAACCGTGTTGTGCTGCAGTCAAAATATTTTGGTTTTCAAAATGTTCTCTCATGCGCGCAGTCACAATGCGTTCCATTAATTTTGAGATCACCGGAAGTAACGTTACCGGTCTATAGTTTGCTGTGTCTGAACGGCTACCGCCTTTATAAATAGGAGTTATCATCCCTGCTTTCCATTGCGGTGGTATTTTTTCTTCATTTAAGCTGAGATTGAATATGCGAGTGATAGGAGCAGTCAAAGCAACGCGACACCTGCGAAGTACGGCGGGGGTAATTTTGTCTGCGCCAGGGGACTTCTTTTCGTTTAGTCGACAAAGTTCCCGCCCAACCATGTATTCGTTGATAGTCATTTCGCTCAATAATTCGAAATGTGGTGAACTTGATGAAACTTGATATGGTATACAACGCTTGGGATTGAAGACAAATGAGTAAAACGTTGCTAAAGCGTCGGCGATATCTTGGGCAGTGTGGGTCAATCCATGAGGTGTTAGTACAGAGAATACACCTGGTTTGATCTTCGATCGTTCATTTACTCTCTTGTAGAGAAGCTTAGGATTCTTTTACATTCTCTTAAGCAAGTTCCATTGGAATTGCATGCGATCTTCTCTTACGAGAGTAGTGACTTGATTCCGTATCCTACAGAATCGTTTCCAAGTTTCTTGCGTACCAAACTTCTTATGAGTTCAAAGTGATTCAAAGTTGTAATGGTCTAAAAAGCATTTAGCTTAACAATAACCATAGGATGGAGTTATGAGGTATATACAATAAAGAAGAAGAACAGGAAAACTCATGTAGTGTAAATCGTATCAAAGTTTGGGTTGTCTCTCAAGTGATTGTCCAAATTAGCTTTAAAAATATCCAGTTTGGCTGAATGTGTAACAGTGGAGGGGAGGGTGTTCCATGTGAAACTTACACGTACAGCATACGAATATCTTCGACAGTTCAGTCTTGAAGTGGGAATAAGCACTGAAAGTTCATGTTTCCGACTGGCACGGGGTGGCGAGCGTGTGAAAAGTTTGGACAAGGGATGGTTAGGGACGTGCTTAACAGCTAACCATTTCTTCGTTTTACTCCGAATAACAAACTGGTTGTTGTAGCTGCATTTGTGTGGTACAAAAATCGAGTTTTCGTAAATCTTCGAATTAAGATAATTTAGAAACGAATTGTAATATGAGCCAGGATCCATTGAATCAAACTCATGAGTGTGTGCATCCCGGAGACTGATATTTAAGGATTCAAATTGTATTTTCCTTATGACTTTCGTCTGTTTACACAATCGTTCCGCACTACATACATAATCAAACAAAAGCACAACATGATCACTCTTCCCCAGTGGTGCCAAGTATTGTATACCCTCTACTGCGGTTGCCTCAGGCGTTAAGACAAGGTCAAGGGTTGAAGGTTGGTCAAGACCCTGCCAGCGAGTTGGCTGGTTAACGTGATTGTGTAGTGAAGCAAATTCTATAACCTCCTTGAATTTATGTTCAAACGAATGCAGGGAGTGCTCACCTCTCGAAAAACAGATGCGGGAGATTAAAATCGCCAATGATTAGCAATTGCATAGTCTGGCATCTTGTGATGTGTTGCAATGATTCGATGAGCTTATCATTGTATGAGCTTTCGGATGATGGCGAGCGGTAAATGATTCCGATCGTACATTCATCTCCATTGACTAGCTTTACTGAACACCACATCGTATCAGGAAGGCTGAGGTCAGGATGATCGATGACGTTACACTGCGCTAAACGTTCGTGATAGTAGACTGCAACTCCACCACAGGATCTTCCATCACGATCGCGACGAAGTAGTGACATTTTCGGAATCAAAAGCTCAGCATCAGTCATGCAGGGCTGGAACCAAGTCTCTGTAACTGCAACCAAATCGGGTGAAAGTCTATCACAAAGCTCACATAATTCAGCTAATTTGTCAGTTAAACACTGAGCATTTGTATATATGCACCTGATCGTATTTGTCTTACACAATGCCGAATCGTGTAGTGTAGCTATTTGTCCGACTCGCGATGAGCCGGACCCTTTTCGTTTTTTGGGGTAACATTTGAACTGTCAATAACAAGATTGCAATCAGGCTGTGGTTGCGATGGTTCTCTGGGTTTCAGTGAGGGAACATGCTTGGGCACACTTAGTCTCACGTCTGGAGCTATCGCTTGACATTCAGGTTGAACCTCATCACTAGGCGTTTGTGGGTCGGTGCTTTCCGTTTGCTTGCTTTCGGCTATTACCCTGGGCAAGCTCAACATGACGTTTTGTGGTAAGTTTTTTCTATTAGCTTTCCATTCACGTTTGATAGTATCCGTCATTCCTGTTGTGAAAAAGGTTAGCTTTAAAGGGCTAGGACCTTGCCCTTTATAGTTGGAAGACCACGGTATCCTAAAAGCATCCACAAGTATGGCATTTTTATTACCAATTGTTTCGGCTAGATATTTCCATTGTTTGTGGTCGTGCTCAGACTTTTCTTGAGAAGGTACGTACGTCAGCAGCATCTTCCGGAACACCTAGAATTACAATACTTCTCGAATTACATTCTCCACGAGATTTCTGCGACGACTTTCGCTCCCACCATGGTAAGTCTGCATGGATACGACATGTAGCCTCTGGAACACCTCTAAGAATGTAAGCATTTGAGAGTACATTTTCCACGTCCTCGGCAGATTTCAGCGTTATTCTTAAAAGTCCAGTATCATCCTTGTGAAGAGAATTCAGGTGGCGGTTTAATCGAACTATTGATGAAGGAGTAACTGCGGCCATTCTCACCTGACTGCAGAGTTTATACCACTCAGGTAAGTCATGTTTTTGCTTAGCTTCAAACAGCGTTTCCTGTGACTCGGTCACGTTTGTACATATAACGCTAAGGTTTACACCCGCGGATTTTGTTTTATAACGTGAGTCAGTCATTTTAGTAGCAGTGGTTTTTTGAGTCCTTTTTCGTTTCCGTTAAGTCGAGGAGTCACTGATCCCAACGAAAGCCTCCCCGTTTTAGTCACCATCTGCGCGGTTATCTGGGCAAATGTTGGCCTCGAGTATGATGGATTATCTACCGGCTCTTCGGCAGTAACCTCTAAGTCGGGCAACGACGGTGTCTTTATGAAGTTTATTATCAGTTCATTTAGTTTGTATATACTGGATTCCATTCCATTTAGACGCGTCTCAATATCATATTCAGGGGTTTTCGTCGCCGAGGCTGACGGTGTTGATTTGGCCTTGCAAACCAGACACATAACAAACACCAGGGCAATTATCTCCATGAATAATCGATACTAAATCCGAGGTCAGCATGAACTTTCGACAAACAATCGTAACACGTGACAGACTTTGCCTTAGGACTTACCGACTTTCGGCAAACCGCACACATGCAGCCCGGTGCGCTTTGTTTTCGTTTCGGGGTCATCCGGTCAGGGTTATGAGCAGCAGTGTTCAGGACGAGGTCAGAAAAAATTACATGCGCACGCAAAGTGATGGCAAGCTTTTGAACCTGAACCGGTTAAGAGCAAAACCAAGGCAGGAAATGTGCTAATCCGTGACCTGCTGTTTGTCGACGATGTAGTTTTTATTGCTCTCTCCCAAGACATCCTCCAGTCGCTAATGGACTGTTTTTCTTCGGCATGCAAAGAATTTGGGCTGACAATCAGCATGAGTAAGACCAAAGTCCTTGGCCAAAGAACTGTATCGCCTCCAATCATCATTGTTGGAAACTGCCAGCTTGAACCAGTACATCATTTCACATATCTCGGTTCAACCATTGCAGGTAACCTTTATATTCTCTTGTATATTGCCTTATATTTTTGTTCAGTTCAGCTGATATATTCCTGCACTTCTTTCAGAAAACTTTGGATGCTGATATGTTGTAATATTAACGTTTCAAAACCAATTTCTGTTCCTTACGTAAACATGCTTGGAAAACTGTTTCATCTTGAGATTTATCGAATGATACATACTATCCTCAATCATAATTCTCATTAGCTACATGAAGATATCCCTAAACGTTAAAATACACCCCACTGACAATATATTGTAGTGCTCACATTACCATCACTTACACAACCTAACCGTTTTCTGGCCATCTGCCTTCCCCCTGCTGGGACAGTATGCTCAGGTAAAGTGATCCTTGAAAAAAGTGGTATATTGGTGAACAAAGTTATACTTTTATGCCACTGTTATATACTGCCTTTCAAACTCTCCTCATACAAGGGTTCCTTTAGACCATATGTAGCACTTGTATATTATTTATTCTTATTAAATTCTGACAATATTTTTCATTGTTATTATTGTACCTTGTATCTTGCATTTTGTTTTAATGTTTGGATACAATACATACACTTTTTGCACGATCGCCAAATCTGACTGAAAGTAGCAGAACGGCTTGTCGTTATGCGAACTCTGTCGACGTCGAGGACTACGGCTGGAACTTATATGGCGACAAAAGTTATTCGCAGCTTCCAGTCTTGATAGACGGTTGGTTATCGCGTTTATTGGTGAATAATCGATCGTGGGAGTACTCTTTGTTATGGCGCTAACGGATCGTGGCGACATGAACTCGTGTATTTTATCGGCAGTTTCAGCCAAAGTGTCGAGTTTCAGGAAATCGTTAGACACGGCGAGAATAGTCTCAGTGTTCACCGGTAAACACTTTAGCCAAAGGTGGCGTAAAATGAAATCGTCCAAATACGTCTGCCCGACTAATGAGCGCATGTACCTTACGAACTGGGATGGGATACGATCACCTAGTTCAACGCCACATAAAACCTTTTGTAAACGCGCTTCATCAGACACGGATGTGCGTTTAAGTATGGCTGCCTTAAGTTGCGGATAGGGATCTTCGCTAGGCGTGGGGTCCATAATATCGATAACTTTGGAAGCAATTGAGGTAGGGAGATTGGCGGTGACATATGAAAACATTGTCTCTTGTCGTGAGACGCCTCTTCAGAGAAAAACGGCTTCTAACCGTGCAAACCAAATTCGAGGATTTGAAATATCGAACGACGGGCTGGCCATTCTAATGGCGTATTCCGATGGGTGACCAGCTAGTATATCATTCGATGACATCGCAAAATTCAGGGAGTTCAGAGCAAAAAAATGTATATAGATATAAAGATGAAACGTGCTTACCAAATATGTAGCGAATAAATACTCAAAATAAGAACGCAGAAATCACAGAATATAGCTGTAACTCACGAAATGTTCAGAGAATACAAATCCGTTACAATATCCTTCTTTTGCTCGAGAAATATTCTTGAAGAAAAATAAATTTCAACGAATGCTGAAATTGATGTCGAGATTGTTAGTCGCAACAGAATGTTAACATCGAGTCCAATCAACCAAATCCACAAGCACGCAAAATCAGGAGCGTGAGTCGAGTTCGAAAAAGTGTATGTATTGTATCCAAACATTAAAACAAAATGCAAGATACGGTACAATAATAAGAATGAAAAATATTGTCGGAATTTATTAAGAATAAATAATATACAAGTGCTAAACATATGCATCAAGATAACTTTGACAAAAGGAACAGCTCATCAAAAAATTTCAGTAGAATCTATATTGCTGATATTATGTGTACGTTTTCTGTGAATAGTTCCTAATTGTACTTTGTACTGAACTAGTTGATTTTAACATAAGCGTGAAGCGAAAATTCACTCACGATATTCTTGTTGATCATCATCATCATCATCATCATCATCAAATGACCTGTTAAATTGTAGGCAGCACCCGTAGGTTGAGGTAGAGAAATCAAAACAAAGTTAGCACAGCGGGCAGAACAATTGCCCTGAAAATCGATTGGATATTTTTGTATTTAGAGCTAAAGTTTTTTCATATGTCGAATTAACAAAACACACAATGAAACAAGTTTCACGTTGGGAGTTATTCTTTGGTCAGATATTTTTCCAATCAGAACAATATATTGACATATCTATCTGCCAAGCCAACACAAATGTATACCACGGAACAATATGGAAGACACCAATTTTGTCGCCTGGATGTAAATGTTACCCAACATAGCGGTATCCATTGGTCAATCATTGAACACACGCATCTAAAGTATGCTAAAACGCTTACTGAATGTCGACTGCCATAGAACTTTTGGTAAAGTCCCAAATTATCTTTGCGATATACCCAACAGCTTGATGACCTGAAGATTAGCAATAATGAAGCAATCTTCGCTCTTGAGTTTGATATAGATCCAAACCAATTTATTTAACGAGGGAGCTTTTTGTTGAGATGTCAAAGTGTCATTCTTGCCAGATGTAGTATTTTTTCTCGATCTTTTCTAACCATCTTTATTAAATCGTCTTTAAACATTCCGTTCTACGTATAATTCAAAAACATATTCGAAACATATATTAGCGACGAATACATTCAGCGATTTATTGGTCCGTTGTGCGAGGTATCCTATTTTCATGAGAACCGTTGAAACGGTGCAATTCAAGAAAATATGTGATTGAAAACATGTCATAATAACGAAAGTTATAATTGAATGCGACTGTGACATAAAGAAAATGAAAAAAAGATGCTCAAAGACAAATACACAAAGTGATTTCTGGCCAAGTGTTTATTGATTATTCACTTTTATATCAGCCAGAAACCGGTAGTGGTGTGTAAGTGCCTGGGATGTGAGCAACAAATAAATTTGGTCATGATAACGTTAAAACTTCATAAATGTAAACAAAACGTAGCTGGATGTTTTAACATTTTAGTCTGATCTTCTAAATACATACGTTTCGTATGATTCTTCTCACGTCATACCGAATGAGATTTTTCTAGCAATTAGTTTATTGAAACGAAAATTCTGATTCTTAAGCGGAAGGTACACGCGACTGATGAAATATATCATATGTGGGAATAATATTCGCAACGATCACTATAGGGGGCTAGTTTCGATCATTAAATTTCCTTGGCTTTCAATCGCATTGACACCGGTGTTACTGTGTCATTCTGAATAATTTAAGACAAGCAGACAAAGTTTGAGGAGTATATGTTCGTTTTTGAGTGCCATCAGCGCTTGACCAGGCATACCATTGTGATTTTATATTTGAACGCCGTGGTTATTTGTGGAATTCCTATTTACCAGGGGCTTTCAAGTAAACGTTTTCACTAAATATCCGCTGTTTCAATTCACACTGAAACTATCGATGCTGTCTTCACCAGATGATAGCTGAAAGGCCAGAGACCGGTTGTGTAATATAAAATATAAATAGGATGAATATAACCAACCTTAATTGCACATCATTTCATCATTTCCCGTTTGAATGTTAAATGAGCATCTCAAAAATTATGGAGCGAATCCTAACTGAGTATGCCGTGGATCAGGTTGAAACAAAAGTACATTTATTAACAGCGCAACATAGGTATCGCCGAAACAGATATTTTCTATCAAATATGATCATCATTCTGAGTGATTCGGGAACGTCTCTTGAGCTGAGATACTCTCTTCATGCCAGATATATTAATGTATCAAAGGCATTTTGTGACAGCAACTAAAGGCTGCTTCTGTAAAACCGAGTGCAATAGGGATAAACGGAAACTTATTATCGTGGATAACGGATTATCTGACCGATCGGCATGTACGAGGCCGCATTGATGGCGTTCTATCAAAATCCATCAATGTAAGCAGCCGCGTCCCTTAAGGTTCAATGATAGGATCTATCTTTTTATTATTATAAATAAATGATATTGCGCAAGTAGTTCGATGCAAGATAGTTCTTTTCGCTGATGACAAAAAATATGGACGTAAATCCGGTACATTAAATATCGTCTGATTGCGATTGCATTTCATTCACCATAAAACATTGATTCTGGATTCTTGAACAAAACGCTTATCACTGTTCCATACTCCATAACTTCGTGGATGTTGTAGATGAGGTGTACGAATGTGCTTGTAAGAAGCGAATATTGTCACACATTGTTTTTTGGCCTCCTTCGGTCAGAGAAGACCATGGATGTACATCCCAATTGCATTTTATTTCCAAGTTCCACAGCTTTCTCGAATGACCTAACTTTTTGATTCGGGAGGAACAATCTGCCCCACAGCGCTCGGAGCGGCAGCCAGTGATAGATTGATCGGCATCATAAATTAAATATTCGATATTTTCTAATATTCTTTCATCTAAGCAAGCGTGCATGTATCTTCCCGAAAGATTTGTGTTCAACAAAGCATATTCGGTGACTTATACAATAAAACCAATTTACAGTGGAAACCACCTACGACGAACTCGATTTTAACGAATTCTTGGGTTGAACGAACACATTATGATTTATCAAATAAGTTCCTTCTTTGTAAGCCTATTTAAAACATTCGTACAACGAATCTGTTCGTTACGTATCTCGCCGTTTACGAACAATGTACACGTTCCTGACAGCTATGTTTGTTCAATAAAGTTCATACATACAACGAACTCGCTTTGTCTTGCCTTTAACACACAACGCTCCGTCAAGAGTAGCCTGCAGTGCGCTAAGAATAGAACTGACACAGCTTGGCGAGACAAAGGCAGCCTAGCCTACAGTGTTCAAACTGAATCGCACGTAAGCACAAGAAAATCACGTGAATTGTCTGTGACGGGTAATCACAGACTCATGACAAATTGCAATCACTCGGGCAGACACTTCGTTCCATTCTTACAGTTACACGATGGCTGACAGACAGAGCAGTTTAGCCTAGAGAAAAAAGGAAAATTATAGCTGGAGCAGAAAATGGCCAAATGACAAAATCTGAAATTGCTCAAAAATATGGCATAGCTAAATCAATGCTGTCCACCTTCCTGCAGAAGAAGGAGCAACTCTCTGAAACAACATTTATGCCAGGAAGAATGCGACTGCGATCTGGCGCGACTGACAAGCACGATTTGCTGGATGAAGCGTCGAAAGAGAACTTGAGTTTGTGGAGAGAGAGATCGAGGCGGTGGCGAAGTTAAAACTTAAGCAAAAGAGCATCGCCAGCTACTTTATGAAAGCGTGAAATTGGGCTGTCAGTGTGTGTGCAAGATGTTTTTACTACTTCGTTTTAGAATAAATCTACTATTATTAACATGAACTTGAATTTAATGTTGTGATCCGTGTCCTGTGGCATCATCTATTCATCAAATGGTTTGCACGCATGCAAAAACGCACAAAGGTAAGACATTCTTCACTTCTTTATTGTTTACACGTGTACAGAAAAACGGTGGCAAAATCACGTCTGACAATGCGTTTTACTTGCAACGAATTCCGCTTTTAACGAACATTTTACTCTCTCCCCAGCGAATCGTTGTACCCGGGTTCCACTTTAGTTTTTATGTACATCGGAGCTTACTCACATCGAAGTCAATGTAATGGCTTTGATAGTTTCAGGTTAATACAATATTTTTATGTGGCAATCTTACCAAGAAGGGTTTTACTGATAGACAAGTATATAATGGTTTGCTTGCTTTTTTAGCCGTTGATAGAATCATGATCAGGTTGTTCTAACACATTTTCCGATGGCGTATAATCGTCTAAGCTGAGCGTTTGTTGTAAGGCAAAAGTGTGATTTTTATTTAATCTTGTAATTGCGTGATGAGTACCATTTCTAACGTATCTTGTAAGATTGTGCTCAGTTTTATCTGAATTTGATTTCCTAATGTTGCGGGCAATTATTTTCAAGTTATCCGTAAAATTTTCGCGTATATCATAGTCAATCTTCAGAAATAATCGACAGTGTTACGATGAATTGATAATGTTATTAAGAAAACCAACATTGCACAATGTCGGAAAGCTACCGTTGACTAGAGCACCCCAACCCGCCCCCAAAAGTATATAAATATATTTGCTTCTTCAAGTAAATAAACAAAAGCTCTGTATATAATATCTCGCGTCCCCATGGCAACATTGAGCGTAGCTGTTACATTTAGACGAAGGAAAATGTAAACGTAGGATTTTGGTTTGAAAAAGTCAGTCTTTTGATCTGATAAATACATTTTGTTTAAGGGATGGAAAACAATTTTTTTTTCAAAAAAATGCGTTTTAATCCACGTTACAAAATGTAAAAGGAAATCCTTACAATCACATCAATCACACATCAGTGGCGAAAAATTTTAGGCAGGATATGCAATTTCATGCATTTGAGAAACAAAATTAAAATCTGCATTGACGAATTATGTAATTACTGGGTTGAGTACATAATTAAACGGTAGTGAATTCAAAAATTTTATAATACGTTATCCGAATTCACTCACGCAACATGGATAGTGCGCAAAAATATTCTCTTGATTAATTATACTCAAGGTATGATAAAACGTAATTTTCTCCGCAATTAGTGCTCCAGCACTAGAAAGCGCGAATTTTGTACATTCAGATTCGATTGGTTCGTGATAACTCATTACCATGGCCAACATAGATCGGACTAATTTCATCAATATCACTCAGAACCCAGAAAGTTTTATGGTTGCAAACGCAGCAAGCTTAACAATAACCATAGGATGGCGAGGTATATGGAGTAAAAATATAAAATCTCTCAAAAGTCAATATGGACAGTCACATACCACATGGTCCGTCGTATGCAGCCCGGAATTTATAATCGAAAACCTCAACAGATCCCAACCTTGTGATTTCTTCAGGCAAAATGTTCCAAGTGAAACAAATTCTTACCGAGAAAAAATTACGAAGAATATCCAACCGATAATGCGGAATGCTTAAATTCTTTGAATGTTTTCGTATTCGAGTAAGGCCATTAAGCTTTAGCACTTGTTTAAGGTTCTGGTTCTCAGTATGCAATATTTTAAATGTCTACGGGAGGTCACTACGTAACCGCCTTTTGGTAAATCATGTATTTTTTATTTCAGTATTAGTTTTGGAGGTAGAAGAGATCTGCTGCCGGAATATCAGAAGACGCCCCTTCGCCTTTTTAGGCTGACCAACATCACAGACGCAGCTAGCGTTTGCATCACTAAGCTTTAAACCCTCCGAAAAATTGTTTTACTTAGCGGATCATCTTGCGGAAGTACGGGGTGCAGCGTTGGGTTTAGGTTGGTTTCACTTTTTCGTGAGTTAAATTGGGCATTTATTATAGACTTCACTAATGCCTCGAATTATTGAGAACGTTTCTCCAAGTATTTGGTTTGAGCTTCTAGGCTTCCTGATTGTGGCACATTGGACTCGGTGCCGTTTAACGGTTTGTACTACAAACGCTGCACACAACAGATACCCGGAGGTTCAGCATTATTAATAAAGACAATTGCCTCTTTAGTCAAAACGGTATCGCAATTAGGGTGTATCATAGTAGATTAAAATTAACAGACAACTTTCGATTTCATGCTTACCCAATTTTGGAAAATTTTACACAAATCACGCTTAGTTTTCTTTGGTCCTGACATTCGATAGCAGTTGAGGTTAAGGTCAACTGTACTTGGAATGTGGGCTTAGATAGTGTATTTCGGTGCTTGCATCCCCATCCCTTACACACTCATACCGGTTTCTGGCTGTTTGCCGTCATCAGTTGGAAACAGTAAGATTAGGTTCAGTGAGTCTTGAAACAGTGGTAAAGTAGTAAATAAAGTTATACTTATATGCCACTGTTGTATAGGGTTATACAAAGAACCACGATGTTCAAATAGAGCAACACAAAGTGATACTTAGCAAAGCGCACGAGGCGCAATTAAAATACGGCTGTAATGTGGTACTCACATTCTTATTCCTAACACACCACTATCGATTTCCTGCTGTTTGCCGTCGTCAAGTGGATACAGTAAAATCAGGTTCAGTGAGCCTGGAAACAGTTGTAAAACATTTGTTCAAATACCGCGTGTCAGGAATTAAACGTAGCCACTCAGCGGCACTACAAATTCCCCATCCCCGCACTAATTGTCGCCGATATTTCTATTCGGTACGTGTCTGTTTCCTGTGGAATGCCCTTCCCGAAGCAATTATCACCTCTTCCTGTATCAAACATTGAATCGAAACTTGGACATTTATTTTTTACATAACGATTTGACGATGCTTGTGTATTGACTCGGTAAGCACTTTTTTAAGCACTCGGTAAGACTCCAGTAACATCGCATAATTGTTTTTTATACCTCTTATTCAACAAATATTTACTATGATATGGTAATTGTAAAGCTATGTGCTTTCTTGTGACCATAAATTCTTGAATCTTGATAAAAAAGTAATACGTGTATGCCAGTGTTGTATGGCGTTCTTACAAAGAACCACGAAAACAACTAGACGCGTATCGATCGTTTAACGGTTGAGAGATGAAATTTTTGAGGTTCGTGTCGCAACGTATGACAATGCATTGGATGCAAATTATTGAGTAAAACCGTAGAATCGTTCTAGCACAATGGAACCACGCCTTGTTGATTTCAGCAAAAGAATATCTCATGAATGATAGCTGTTTTGAAAAATTCAAAACAGCGACAACAAATATCGAACGCGGAGATGTGGAAATAGGAACTTTCGAAACTGTGATCACTGGACACTAAGGTCCAATATATCTCTTAAGGAGAAATCGAATGTTGTAAGAATGATACAGTTAGAATAAGCGAGTGACGTGTAATGTTCAAAGCTATCAGAGCACCGGTGGCCATACATAGTTTGTCTCAGATGAATCTCACTTAGCTCTCGTTAGTTATGTTTGAAGATTGCGCTAAAAAGTTAGTTTAAACATTTTTCGTTTTAAATGCAGAGGATCCTGGATCGCTAACGCGTGCGTTGTTTACGATAAAATCGCAAGCAAATGCCGCTACCTTGATCAATCTCGTGGGTTTATCCTCATTCACAGGTGTATGTGCATTCAGCTTTGGACATCTAGGTCTCAACAGCCTTATGCAATCATGGATTACCAGTTCAAATATTGGATACCATTCCTCCTTTTATTTACAGTATGCGGATTGTGATCAAACTGATCATACCTGACGAATCCAAACAATACGCGCGATTAAACAAATGTTTGGTCCTAGTGTTTACCGTTAATGGTTCATAGGTTAAATATTTATTTTTATTGGTTGGAAATTCGTTTTCACATATTTGTAATAATATAAAAGGAATCAATGATATAAGGAATTCTGGTTATTAAATCAAAAAGTATGCAATTCGACAGGATTCCATTTTGAAACAAAAAGTGAAAAATAAAAGTGTTTATGTTGTGTATCGAATTTATGTGTTGCATGAGTTGTTTGCATGTATTGATCTAATTTGATTTAAATATTGCAATGCATGGAAAGTCAACCTTAGTTGACTTAGAGTCTGTTTCTCGGTAGGTAAGACAATATCACAATGTGTCTCCAATTTTTTCACGTCTATCAGACTGGAACGTTGTAATATTCCAGTGTACGGAACAGTACGAAGGACCATTATTAGCTTTGCCACTATGAGATACTTTTAATTTAAAAAAGGCCATATCTACCCGTGGCATAAGTTTGACGATCTCGAGATCGTTCCTCATCGCTGATCGAAGGTAGTCGTTCGTTATATTTGATAATTGCACTAGCTAGAATCGTTCGAATGTTAGTCGAACATTTCCTAGCAATCTCAGGATGTCTCTACACCCATTCTAGCAAAGAAATCTGCTCTACCGATTTTCACTATTATATACTTCATGGTATTTTTCACAGAAATCCATGGCAACCTTTCATTTTCCGATTCACTTGAACCGTAGTAATCTGCACATAATGGCTGGAACCTCAAATTAGTAAATTACGGAAGAGATGACCTTTTGTTGTGGTGTATTGCTCAAGCGCATAAGTCGTTGAAAATATAAGCCTAAATGGAAGAAATAGAAAACGGAAGCTTTATTCGTTTAAACGAATTTTCAGCAAAACAAATTAATTTGGCCACACAATGTTTAAAAGGAATAACGAATATGAGTGAATTTTAATGAGAGAGTTTTAGATTGACAGTTCGTCCCAATCTAATTCAAACAGCTTCGGTTTCGTCTACCGCGGCATCAAGCATAGCGATGGAAGATGACGAAAATTCGAGATGCGCAATAACTTTTAAAAAAATTTTCAAGTAATCCGCATTGTATAAAATATAAAATGTGCACATCATTTAATGCGTGCGAGGCGTCATATGTCCCTCGTTAACATAGAAAAAATTAAAACAGATTCAAAACAAAGAGGTTCCATGTTGACAGAAAGAATATTAAAAAATTAAATTCGTGGGAAATTAATTTTATTAGCGACCGATTTTATACATCGTGCATTAGCATTTCAATTTAATTTATTTGTAGATCAAAAATTCAGACAAAGCTTTTTTCCATCATCTGGAAGATGGTAGAAACAGGCAACGTCACTTTTAATTTAATCGCGACATTTCAGTCTAATTTCTGTCAGAAATTTTTTTTTAAAAAAACGATGATTTTTGCCCAATTGTACATAAAACCACAGCATCGGTAAACATGCTCCGGCTGTACAAATACTCAAAACTAAACTTCTTTAGTACTCGCTTCGGTGGTACGAATACTAAAAGCTAAACATCTTCCAAGTGTGTCGTGCTTGCTCGACTAACCTACTGGAGACATTGGACGACTAGACGCAAGCAGTGGATGATGGTGGTTGCGTGCAATGCTTGTTATTCGGACAAATGTAGCAGAAACTGCTGATGCTTCATCTGTATTCAACCCGATAGAACTTGCAATAAACAGCCCAAATCCAACACTTTCAAATACGGTTGCCAGAAGTGAAATAAGTGTGACTTCGAAACGCGTCCTCCAAGGTTTATTTAATCTTAAAGCCGGAAAGTCTCCTGGGGCCGACGGAATAACCCCGAAAATATTGAAGCAATTTGCGCGTTTGCTATACAAACCACTCACTTACTTGTTCGAGCAAACACTGGCAAGCGGAGTGATTCCTACAGATTGGAAACGCGGAATACTTTCTCCAATTTACAAAGGTGGAAATCGCGCCGATGTTTATAATTACCCATCCGTTACTCTGTTACCAGTTATTCCAAAATTACTTGAGCGACTCATTGTTGAAAATCTAATGAATCATTTTGAGAATAATCAGTTGCTTTTGAGGAACCAGCATGGATTCAGACGAAATTATTCCTGTTTGTCTAATTTACTGGTAACGCTTGATGATTGGACACAATTGGTAGATAAAGGACAAGCAATACACGCGTGCTACTTGGATATATCAAAGGCATACTTTCGTGTTGACCGCTCCCTACTACTGCAGAAGCTTGTAAGGCTTGGTATCACTGGAAAGCTGTTGAATTGGCTAAATGACTACCTAACAAATCGCACTAACCAGGTACGTGTTGATAATGCATTATCCAAACCAATCGCAGCAACTAGTGGAGTTCCCCAAGGTTCAGTCCTTGGTCCGATCCTGTTTCTGGTTTATGTCAACGAAATACCAGAAATTGTTCGATGTAACATTTCGTTATTTGGGGACGACATAAAGATTTCGCGCAGCATTCGTAGTCCAAAATACTGTCTGCTATTACAAAAGGATCTTGATACGCTTCACAGCTGGTCGTTAAACAACAAACTGCCGTTTAACTTCAACAAATGCAGGATCATGAATGTGGGGAATCGAGTAGATTTCACATATCACATATGTTCGCATGTCCTTGAAAATTGCAGTGAAGAAACAGATTTGGGTGTCTGGATATACTCCAGGTTAAAAACATCACTTGAAACTAATACTGCCTTTAAAAAAGCAACACATGTTCTAAAGCTACTCAATCGGGTATTTGGGAAATTTTCGCCCAAGATATTCCCAAGGATCATGAATACATACTTGAGATCAGTCATGGAATACGGTGTGCAATCATGGTCTCTGTGGCTCAATAGGGATGTGGAACTTATGCTGTGAATCTATCACCGCTCAATAAAACTAGTTCTCAGCATTCCGAAACAAACGATATAAAGAAAAGGATAGCTCAACTGAATCTGTTCGATTTTCCCTATCGACGAATCAGAGAAGACCTTGTCTTACTTTACAAAATATTCCATACACCGAACCATTCCTTACATGATTTATTCGAGGGATACGAGAAATTATCGGACACATAAATATGTGCTGGTCGTACCGCAATCCCGCCTGAACTGTAGAAGCTATTTTTACTCTGTCCGTGTCTGTTTTAATTGGAAGAGTTTACATTCAACCGTTGCTCACTCCACTAGCTTGCTTGACTTTAAAACGAAATTAGACGAATTTTTATCGCATTATTCGTTTACCGAACACTTATATACTGTTTAATCTATTTTCTTATATTGTTTATACACTTAAATTTCAATTTTTACCATCCTATGGTTGTTGTTGAGCTTTTTGTTTTTTAAACCATTAAAAACCTTGAATTGCCTTGAATATCAAAGGGGTTTGATCACGCGGATGATTCTATACCCCTGAGAAGCTGCAGGTTTGTATTAATGGATGCCTTCTAAACTTGTTGAGAAGTTACCTTATTGGTCGCAAGGCAATTGTGAGTATCGATGTTGTGATATCTAGCTGTGTCCAAAAACCTTCGTTACTTGTTCCGTTTCTCTTTTTGGTCTGCATCAACGACAGTAGTTAGTATTTTGTATGCGAGGATGAGATCACCTCGCATTCTCCTTTGTGCAAGTGTCCTCATTTCCAGTTGTCTGAGTCGCCTGACGAATGACGTATTTTCGAGACCAATGACAAGCTTAGAAGCTCTTCGGTATATGCGATCCAGGAGTTAGATGTCTTTTTGGAGCCATGGTGTCCAGGCTTGTGCGGCATAATCTAGAACCTTTATTAAAAACATCACGTAACTTTATGCCATCAAAAACTTGAACCGAAATATCCAGACCAAACAGTTGATATCATATTCCAATACAATCGCGTAACAAAGATTATCGTTCAAATTTCCACACATAACGGATACATCTTCAGATGATGGTTGACATTCAGAACGAGTGAAATCAATCAGTAGCAATCTTTCAGTGGCCACCCTGACATAATCGTAAACTGCTTTCTGCTTTAGAACTGGTTCAATACTTCCCTAGTAATTCAAATCATGCATGCACGTCGCATCAAACTGGCTTGAAATGATTGAATAGAAGAATAAATTACACCGTTCAATGTTAAGGGAAAATTAAAATAAACTGTAATAACCACAAAAACTACAAAAAATAAACGCAATTTCGGTGAGTGTCTATTCGTGCGTTAAAACATTGAATTGCACGAAATTTTCGTATACTCGATACTGTTCACTCTATTCAATCATGAACGTTTGCGTGATGGATGCATTCAGCGGGCATTGGGGAATGACTTACTTACTGATTTCTACTGAAATATTTAGTTAATCTCTATCTCTCTTTAAAATATCCCGGTTCCAGACATCACGCTCCAGTGAGTTCTTGACAGATAATTTCTAGTTTCAGATTTTGTGGATATGTGGTGGAATTTTGACAGAGCTGTACTGATCTGAAATTTGGATAGATGATTTCGTTGAAATAATATGAACTTGGGATACAATTTTTATAATACAGGGCATAGAATCGTCTGAAAGTTAAATGAGTCAGACACAGTTCGATGTTTGATATTTATTTATCTGAGCTTAGAGCGTAAAAGCACAAATCATTCTGAGCTTATTTCTTTCGGAGTGCGTTTCGAAGCAAATCAGTTTTCATTTCAACTAATGCAAGATTCTTTTCAGGACCACGTTAAGACCAGAGCCTTCGTTTGTTTTGATGTTCAAAAACGCACTTCGGGCTTTAGTAGATGCTATGTGAGTGATTTTAGTTTTGATGATCTTTTAAGGTTAACGTTGGGTTGCTTTTCTTGCGCTGCTGTTTATAATCTTGAAATTTTAAATTTTCTCTTTCGCTTCTGGGAGGCAGAGTTATTGTCCCAAGCACCAAACTGTTTGCGCGATAATAACTCCTATAAAAACAAGGCCGAATTCTTTGTCTCCACTAGTGACGAAACACAAACCTATACATTTATTTTCTAATTTCGATTTTAGAGTGAAACTCGTGAATAACCTTTTCAACAGCTTTAATATAATGCATTTTCTATTATAAACTTTATAGCGATGGTATACCTGCATGAAATTCCACGACTGCCAGAGAGAAATTAGTTTTCCTTTGCAGTCTAAACGAGATCTTGTAAATAAACCTGATATTTATGGACATTCGAATCAGTTGTGTTTGGCATTTTGCGAAATTATAGAATGAGAAGATGTTGGTTGCGCCAGCCTTGTTCAAAATTGGCATACGAGCGCAAATTGCTTACCATTATTCGACTATTTCAAGCGCATGCAGATCGCGCTGTCCTTACCTAATGAGTGCAAACAGTACGATACCGGTCTTGGGGTGTGTGCTTGATGGAAATGCATGCAAAATAGCATTTTTTAAAATAAAACCTTCACTGTGGCCATCTATAAAGCGTGTATAAATTAGGCTCAACATATTAGCATGATAAGAAAATCTATATTGGTCTGAAACCGGTAGTTGAGTGTAATTTTGGGGGATGTGAGCAACACATTACTTTGATATAATTTTAAATTATATGCAGCGAACGATGTTGAAATCTTATTGAAACAAAGAACGTTCATTCTTATTGAATAAATTTGATCTAAACCAACTTAATTTGAATCCCAGAAGACCTATTGCTGCAATTTTCGCGTAGTGAATTCAAATATATAATTTTAAAATAGCAAAACAATGTTCTTGAACGTGATTAACAAGTAGATAGTCCAATATTAAAATTTCAGTATCCTATAATTTAAGTTATTAGTATCTTATAGATTTTCGAAACCATAGAACATTCGTACAGGGGAAAAAATAGAAAAAAATAATTGTTGTTGTTGTTGGCCTCCGCCGGTCGATGTCGACCATGGATGTACATCACAGGAAAAAATAGTAGCCTTTGGAAAACCGACATGTCAGAATACCGTTGTTTTTTGGCAATTCACGGGTTTAAATGAATCAGAGTTTTTGCAAATAAACGAGGTCGAAAATGATCCAAGTTAAATAAAGTTAGTAAGCCTCAAGAAAAACAACAAAATAAAACGCAAAAATGAACCTAATTGAACATTAAATTAAAAATGAGAAACAAGCGCATGCGGATCCTCACCTTACTCTCACTACCTGATGAGTGCAAACAGCACGAAACCGGTCATGGGGATTGTGAAACTCTTATGGAAACTATGGTTACGAATAGTTGATTGTTTTCTAGCCACACATCATTTCCGAATTAATGGAAGTTTAAAAAGTTTATACCTACTGAAAATAGAAAAATTTTAACAGAGGCCGGCATCCATGTCACATGAATCGCTTAGACTGACGTTATTACCATCGACATTTATCTCTAAGCAATATAGAAAAAATAGAGTTCCTGTGCCAAGTTCAACTTATGTTTTTTTCAAAGTAATTCAAATTTTTAATGGTCCAAAAAGTAAATACTTTACAGTAACCACAGATTAAAAATATAGGGAATTCATAAAAACAACACAAATGTTTTATACACATGGAAAGTCAGCACGTGTATTCAGGTGTAAGGTTGGGTTTGGTCAACATATACTTGTCAAGTTCAGCCTTGAACATGTTCAGGCTTGTTGCGCAAATGATATGTGCGGGCAGGGAGTTCCATAGAAAACAGACTCTGACAGCAAAGAAAAACCTTCGACAATTTGATCTGGAGTGTGGAATAATTAACTTGTATCCACGCGATCTGCTACCACGTGCTTCTTGCCGATGAAACAGGTGTTCGAGTGGGTGATCCACTGTATGCAGAATATTGAACAGCAGGATCAAGTCACCCCTGAGACGACGGTACGAAAAGTCAAAGAGGTTTAGTGTTGCAATCCGCTCCTCGTATGGCCTGTTGTATAGCCCGGTCACCAGATTTGTAACGCGGTGGTTTACCCGTTGCAGCAAGGTCATGTTGTCAGCTGATCTCTAAAAAACATTTTTGGTTGACGTATACGTCATAAACCCTAGATTAGCACAATTTGGAAATATTTTCCTAATGCTAAGTGGCTGAGAATCAGATGTCTGTCTCTACCGGTCTGCTTCATCTACGGAATCGTATAACGAAAGTATGATCCAAGCGATTCAGCACATGACTCGCATTTAGCAAGCAACAATACTTGTTATGGGCGATTTTAACCTGCCTACCCTTTATCTCAGAGAGGTTTATTCTCCGCAAACTCTAGAATACCGATTTGAAGAGGTACTAGTTTCAGTCTATTTATACAACCATGTTCACAAATGCACTTGCAATGGAACGAACGTAAATATTTTCTGAGCCTGAAGATAGACGGGAACTCGCAGATCACTCCTCGAAGGTCCGACCATGAACGTTGTTTTGTTATCCTGAAAGACGGGACGATTCAATTTGATAGAATTTCTTGCATTGACATCTGTTACTTAGACAGTTCTAAGGCTTTTGACATAGTCAGTCACCATTTTCATCTTCAAAAACTGATACGTATAGGAATATGCAAACCATTACCCTCGTGTTTGTGCGACTACCTGACAGATTGCCACGCACGAGTTGAAGTAAACGGGTGGAGTCCCAGAAGGATCCATGCTGGACCTGCTTTTTCTTTTTAAAATACATAAACGATTTAGCCCTACCCCTCAGGTCATCCAAAATGGTCCTGTTCGCGGATAATATGAAAATTTGGACGCACATTACTTCTGCAGATGAATGTGAGAAACTGCAAATGGATTCGATCAATGTGTCATTAGTGATATGACATTCAACATACGGAAAAGTAAGATGGACATATCGATTGGGAACTGAAAACAGGACATGGAGCTCCATGTAAATCGATCTTGGAGTATGGATTAGTAGAAACCAGAAAAGCGCGATGCACTGCCAGAATATATATCGACAGGCCAACAGATGGCCAGGTTTATTTCGAAGAATATTTTGAATATTCTCGCTGTTAACGTTACTAAGGATGATGAACGTAAACCTTCCCCCTACGACAGAGTATGCAGTCGGGATCTGGGTACCTTGGCTGTGAAAAGATATTGCGCTCTTTGATGCAATGTATCACAGAGCAACACAGTTATTGATGGGTCTTCGCAATGTTCCGTACACCTGTGTTTGTGAATGTACCCAAAGGAGGATACGACGTGATATTATTGTGACATGTAGAATTGTGTCTACCGAATGGCATCCACTAAAGCATTTGTTTAATGCGTATAATGGGATAGTGACATTCAACATACGGAAAAGTAAGATGGACATATCGATTGGGAACTGAAAACAGGACATGGAGCTCCAATCAAAGAGATTTTGGAGTATGGATTAGTAGAAACCAGAAAAGCGCGATGCACTGCCAGAATATATATCGACAGGCCAACAGATTGCCAGGTTTATTTCGAAGAATATTTTGAATATTCTCGCTGTTAACGTTACTAAGGATGATGAACGTCTACCTTCCCCCTACGACAGAGTATGCAGTCGGGATCTGGGTACCTTGGCTGTGAAAAGATATTGCGCTCTTTGATACAATGTATCACAGAGCAACACAGTTACTGATGGGTCTTCGCAATGTTCCGTACACCTGTGTATGTGAATGTACCCAAAGGAGGATACGACGTGATATTATTGTGACATGTAGAATTTTGTCTACCGAATAGCATCCACTAAAGCACTTGTTTGATGCGTATAATGGGATAGTGACACGCGGATATACCTTATCCATCTACGTCCCATTTTCCCGTATTGATTGTTGGCGTCATTTTTTCGCCGTACTTTGAAATTCCCTATCCGAACATGTGCTGGAATCTGCTTGCCTGGCGGTGTTTAAATGAATTTTGAAATTACACATGATAATGTATATCATTCTTGAGCATTACATTTGATATTCTTTATTCCTTTGATACTATAATATTTCTAACATTTTCATTCATACCATAATCCTGTGGTGTTGTAAAGTATTTACTGTTTTAACCATAAATCCTTGAACCTTTCTATAAATACACTCATGTGTGTCATTACTGTGAATATATATTTTTATTTATATAACTGCCCTCTATGCAAAAATGGATCGTAATCAGCAAATAAATACTGGTTTGATGAAGTCCTTTATTTTCACATTAACTTAAATTTTGGGTCTGATTTCACAGGCTCTGTAGACAGTTAGAGTGCAACAGTTGCAGAATTCATGAAGCGAAGTTGAATATTATGCAGAAGCAACTTTTTCAAGACCAACATCTTGATCCGAATATGTGAAAAAAACGATTATGCTCGGATTCACGTTTAAATTTACCTCCCATATACGTGATGTTCACCAAGTATAGTTTTAATTCTCGAATATTTGTTTTTCTGTTTATGGAATTTTAGGTTTTAACCTCCAATAATTATCTGATTCGCGGTTTAAGGAAACGATACTCAGAATTAGTTCCATGTTCCTCTTTGTGTATCTTGCACACTAACATCGCGTTTGTTGGTAAATGTGTTTTTTTAACTTGTTAGTTGGAACATAAACAGGAAGTCGAAACAAATGCCACGAGGACAGGACAAACTCAAATTCAAATTCAAAGATTTATGGTTAAAAAAGTTAATCCTGTATACACCACAGGATTAAGGTATTAATAAATACAATAGTATAAAAGCAATAGAGAATATCAAATGTACGGCTCACGAATGTTATTCTTTTGCATATGTAAGTCCAATTTCACTTTAAACGCCGCTAGGCAAGGAGAGTCCACCACATGTTGGGGTAGGGAAATCCAAAGAAATATAGCACGTATGGCGAAAAAATGGCGCCGACAGTCAATACGGGAACTTGGGACGTAAAGGTATAAGGTATGTCCGCGTGTCACTTTCCCTTCACACACATCAAGCAAGTGTTTTAGTGGATATCCTTCGGTAGACACAATTCTATAAGTCAGAATAATATCGCGTCGTATCCTCCTTTGGGTAAAGTTGCATAGACCCAGTCGTCGCAATCTTTCGGTGTACGGAACATTGCGAAAACCCATCACTAACTTTGTTGCTCTGTGATAGATTTTATCGAAGAGAGCAATATCCTTTCGCAGCCAAGTAACCCAGACCTCTACCGCATACTCCATCGTAGGGCGAAGGTAGACATTCATTATCCTTGCTAACGTTACCAGAGAGAATCTTCAAAATATTCTTCGAAAGGTACCTAACAATCTGTTTGCTCGTCGATATATGTTCTGACAGTGCGCTGTGCTCCTCAGGTTTCTAACGAGCTCCATGTTAGGTTTTCAGTTCCCAATCGATATGTCCAAGGAACATTCTTGCCAAGATGGAGCATCTTACATTTTTGTATGTTGAATGACATGTCATTCATGGCCGCCCAATTCGACACGCTGTCCAAATCCGTTTGCAGTTTCTCACAATCCTCTGCAGAACTTATTGTCGTCCAAATTTTCATATCATCCGCGAACAGGACCATTTTGGACGATATGAGGGGGGGGGGGTAAATCATTTATGTACAACAGAAAGAGGAGCGGGCCAGCACGGACCCATGTGGGATTCCACTAGTGGTTTTGAACGTTTGGGATAGCGCTCCGTTAACTTTTACTCGGGCGTCGCGATCTGACAGATAGTCGCACAACCATGAGAGGAGTGGATCACATATTCCTAAGCGCATCAGTTTTTGAAGAAGCAAATGATGATTGACTCTGTCAAAAGCTTTCGAAATGTCTAGGTAACAGACGTGGATGCAAGAAATTTTATCCATCTCCTTTGTCCAGTCGTCTAACGTGAGGAGAAGATTTGTGAGACAAGATCGGTGTGATCGAAATCCATGCTGCGCTGGCGAAAACAAATTATGCGATTCGAAGTGTGCAACTATTCTTTCCGAGACTATACGTTCCATGAGTTTAGCAATAACAGGTAAAAGTGTGACGGGACGATAATTTGCAGCGTCAGATCGGCAACCGCCTTTGAAGATAGGTGTTATCACGCCGGACTTCCAATCTTTCGGTACAACTCCCTTAAGCAACGAATAGTTGAACAGGATGGAGAGCGGTTCACAAAGCTGACGGTGACCGAACCTGAGCACATCCGGTGTGATGCCATCCGCTCCTGAGGATTTTCTTACCTTTAGTTTGAGCAAATGACTTGCAACAATCATTGGATTTATTGAAATATCGCACAACGTTTCGATTCCTGTTTCAATTGAATACTCAGAACGTTCCACTAAAAACTTTGGCACGAACACCTTAGAATAGTAAATTGCCAGAGCATTTGCGGTTTCTAACGCTGTTTCAGTGAGTTTTTCGCCATTCTGGATGGGAAAAATACCTGGTTTGACTTTTGCTTTCGCGTTCATGATTTTGTATAATAACTTAGGGTTGCGTTTCATTTTCGACAGGAGCATCAATTGGTGCGCTTCCTTATCCTCTCGAATAAGCGCAGTCACTTTGTGGCGTAACATACGAAAATGTTGCCAAGAAGTAGAAGTAGTGTTGGCTTTATGCTGCACCCACGCTGCTCGCTTCAGTGCTATCCACTTTTTTGTTCTGCTGCGGACAACAAAACGAAGTTCATCGACGCACCTTTTCTGAACGATCTGCGAGTTCTCGTCTATCTTCATTTTCAGAAAACCTACAAGCTCGTTATATTGCGAGTCAGCGGTTATATTGTCCGTCTGAAAATGCGGAATCTGCATGAGCGATTTACTCAGGGCCAATTTATCTACTCGTCGAACCACCCCATTCGGAGTAAGCGATTGCTGAGTACTGCAAACATAGTCGAACACAAGCAGTGAATCGACGCTAAGACCCATTGGAGCCTTACATTCGATTGCTTAGATAGATTGTTCCTCCGATGTTAACACCAAATCCAAGACAGAGGGGCGGTCAGAACCTCTTCTCCGGGTGCATTCGTGAACATGGTTGTATAACGGGATTGAATCTAGTACATCTCTGAATCGGTATTCTAGCGTTTGTTGGGAGTGATCGTCCCTGAGATAAAGGGCGGACAGATTAAAATCACCCATAATAAGTGTCGTTGCTTGCTGTGTGCGAGTCAAGCGCTGAAGCACTTGGATCAACCTTTCGTTGTACGATTCCGTGGATGAAGGGGACAGGTAGACCACACCAATAATGCAGACTTCACTAGACATCAGTGTTAAAGTGCACCAAATTGTATCCTCGAGCGTGAATTCTGTCTTGTCTATTGGATGGCACTGGAGTCTATTATGGTAATAAAGAGCAACACCACCACCGCTTCTCTCTCGATCGTTCCTTATCAAATTCATATTTGGAATTGATATCTCCGATTCAATCAATTGGGAAGAATATCATGTTTCTGTAATGGCAATAATGTCAGGTGAGTAGCGCGAACATATCTCGGTTAGCCAGCTAATTTGTTCGGAATCCTTTTGCATTTGTATATAAACATCTTATAAAGTTCGTGGTGTTCAAATCATGAAAAGTTATTAGAGGGTTGACTCGGTTAGAGTCGGAATACTCAAGTTTTTTGGAGTTATCGCATAACATTCAGGTTGAACCTCATCACTAGGCGTTTGTGGGTCAGTACCATCCGTTAACTTGCCTCCGGCTATTACCTTGGTCAAGCTCAACACGTCGTTTTGTGGTAGGTTTTTTCTGTTAGCTTTCCATTCACGTTTGATAGTATCCGTCATTTCGGTTGTGAAGAAGGTTAGCTTTAAAGAGCTAGGACCTTGCCCTTTATAGTTGGCAGACCGCGGTATCCTAAAAGCATCCACAAGTATGGCATTTTTAATACCAATTGTTTCGACTAGATATTTCCATTGTTTGTGGTCGTGCTCAGACTTTTCTTGAGAAGGTACGTCAGCAGCATCTTCCAAAACACCTAGAATTACAATACTTCTCGGATTACATTCTCCACGAGATTTCTGCGACGACTTTCGCTCCCACCATGGTAAGTCTGCAGGGATACGACGTGTAGTCTCTGGAACACCTCTAAGAATGTAAGCATTTAAGAGTACGTTTTCCACGTCCTTCGAAGATTGCAGCGTTATTCCTAAAAGTCGTGGATCATCCTTGTGAGGAGAATTCAGGTGGCGGTTCAATCGAACTACTGATGAAGGAGTAACTGCGGCCAAGCTCATCTGACTGCAGAGTTTATACCTCTCAGCTAAGTCATGTTTTTGCTTAGCTTCAAACAGCGTTCCTGCGACTCGGTCACGTTTGTACATATAACGCTAAGGTTAACAACCGCGGATTTTGTTTTATAACGTGAGTCAGTCATTTTAGTAGCAGTGGTTTTTTTGAGTCCTTTTGCGTTTCCATTAATTCGAGGAGTCACTGCTCCCAACGAACGCCTCCCCGTTTTAGTCACCATCTGCGCGGTTATCTGGGCAAATGTTGGCCTGCTCGTGTATGGTGGATTATCTACCGGCTCTTCGGCAGTAACGGCGGGTAACGACGGTGTCTTTATGACGTTTATTATCAGTTCATTTAGTTTTTGTATACTGGATTCCATTCCATTTAGACGCGTCTCAATATCATATTCAGGGGTTTTCGTCGCCGAGGCTGACGGTGTTGATTTGGCCTTGCAAACCAGACCAACATAACAAACACCAGGGCAATCATCTCCATTAATAATCGATACTAAATCCGAGGTCAGCGATTTGTCGCATTTAGCATGAACTTTCGACAAACAATGGTAACATGAGACAGACTTTGCCTTAGGACTTACCGACTTTCGGCAAACCGCACACATGCAGCCCGGTGCGCTTTGTTTTCGTTTTGGGGTCATCCGGTCAGGGTTATGAGCAGCACTGTTCAGTGGTTTGTGCACAAGCATTGGCTCTGTCGAGCGATCGATGATGAATATAGTGTGCGCGACAAAAAATGCAGTGTTCACGAAAAAGAACGAAATCAGAATTTAATCCGGTGATACTCTTGAAAGAAAGAAAGAAAGAAAAATGGCTTTATTCGAGTACGCGAATTTTCAGCGATACAATTAATTCGACCACGCGTAATAAAATGTACATTTTAAAAAAATACATGTCAAATAAAGATGATCCCACTTCACTTGTTATACTGTCAGCTTCTTCCTCAAATCGAGAATAACTTTTGTATGATCAACCAAATATCGAGCCAGGTAAGGAATAAAAGAATTTTTGAATTTCTCAGTTCTTGCATACGGGACGATATGTTGACTACGCGTGGCTGGGAACGATCTGTAAGCCATAAGGACCTCATTGTTGGATCCTTTCACCTTCCAACATCTATTTGTAATATTTCATGTGAATTTTGAAATCCAAACACTTTCCACTTTTTTCTTGTTTCTTACTGCACTTTTGTTTTACTCTTTCTCTTTGAATAATTTGACTCCATTTTATCTGCGCCATTTTCTCGTTTGGACTCGTGTGCGTAACGTGATACGCGCTCGATATTGTTTTTGACATTGATCCGGATTTTTACCCGGTTGACCGCAATATTTGAGGTATGTTTTTATTATATTTTGATTGCTTCAATACAGTACCGCATTTATAGACAAATCCGCTTTGGGTTCTGATATACCTCTGGGATTTTGCGCGTCACTCAACTTGGGACGTTTCATTGATTGTCAAATACAATCGAAAGTACTCAAATATGTTTATTGCGTGGAGAATCCTTAGATCATCGCTGGATTTTTGGCTCGGCATTTGGTTCACACGACGGAGAATATCTCATCTTCAAATATGCCGAGAACAAGGACTGGCAAGTCGTCTAACGAATTCGATGACGTTATTTTAAACCCCGATCCCGTTTATGATTTTTCTACTATTTTTAATAATTCTCTTGATATATCTGAGCATACTCCCATACGTATACCTCCCTCGAACGATAATTTTAGTAATTTGCCTTCAAACTCTGCCATTTTAACTTTACCTGTCCAGCACCGTCCTCCTAGCTTAGGTGATGTTAAAGGTGTTGAATCTAGAGCGTTTGATGATCATAAGGAACGCCGTCGAAAATTGGCTAAAGAAATATACGAGGATGAAATAGCCATTAAATTGAAGGTGCTGGATATTTGTAGACACAGCCTAGAGGCGAAGCTAAATATGATGCACGATTTCGATTCACCAGATGATGTCAAAGGCGATAATGAAATCGACCCGATCCTAATGCGTAAACATACTCCAAGTCCATTGCACTCATCTAAATCCGGGAACGAATGTCCTGTTTTGAGTAACGCAGCGTTACGTGAGATGCCGATGAACGCATCTGGTTCGACGCGGTATTCTGACATGCGTGGAGATGGATTACCCAAGATAGACATAGATAAGTTCGATGGTAATCCGATGGAATTCTGCAAATTCATCAAAGCCTTTGAGATGACCATCGAAGACCGCATTTCTAATGATAACCGCAAATTAATGTATTTATTACATTACTGCAGTGGGTCTGCAAAGGACGCTATTGAACATTGTGTTTACCTCTCGGATAGTGAAGGATATTGTCAAGC
The DNA here is from genome assembly GCA_013407085.1 of Atriophallophorus winterbourni. NCBI lineage: Eukaryota > Metazoa > Platyhelminthes > Trematoda > Plagiorchiida > Microphallidae > Atriophallophorus > Atriophallophorus winterbourni. The sequence continues at coordinate 68,616 of JACCGJ010012011.1, forward strand.
CCGACGCATCCTAAAGACGGAATTCGGTCGCCCACATGATATCGTCCAGTCATTTTTGAAAGAGATTCTCAATGGCGACATCATTAATCAGAATGACATCGGTTCGCTTCGAAACCTGAAACGCAGAATGCGCAACTGCGAGCTCGCACTTGGACAGTTGAATCGTTTAGGTGAGCTGAACAACATGACAAATTTGAAGCTAATTGTTGAGCGTTTACCTAGACATTTGCGTTACAAGTGGGCTGAACGTGTGGATGAAATAATTCGTTATGACGAGGAGCCGACGTTCGGTAACTTAGTCCGTTTTTTGGACAAACAAGTCTCAATAGCTACCAATTGTTTCGGTACCTTAGCAAGTGGTCGTGAATCGAATGCTAGTTCACCGATGCACATGAATACTAGGAAAGTTCGCATGAATGTTATTTCAACGACTGAGTCTTATCGATGCCCAGAGTGCTCCATGACACATGCATTACAAGAGTGCACTGTGTTCGATAGGTTACCACACGCTGAAAGGGTGGTGCGAATTAAAACTTTCAGACTCTGCTTTAACTGTCTTCAACCAAATCACAGGGTAGCTGATTGCAGAGTACCTACTAGATGTGGAAAGGATGGATGCAACGGCAAACATCACAGACTCTTACATCGCACTGTCAAAGGTGAGCCTGAAATAATGATCAATTCGACACGTACACGAAGCTGTGGCAGTTTGTTGTCCATCATTGCTGTAAGAGTAATGGGTCCAAATGGGGTAGTGCTTACAAACGCCCTTTTGGATAATGGCTCTGACGCAACTTTGGTGACTGCTGATTTAGCCGGAGAACTGGGTCTGTCAGGTGAACAAGCCTACATTGATGTCACTTCAGTACATGGCACACGTAAAAAAAAACTACTGTCACGTCCTTTGGAATTCAGTCGCTGCATGATGGTGTCAAGGTAGATGTCGACCAGGCCTAGGTGATGAATTCTCTCCCAGTATAAGAGGTGACTTTTCCTGAACAGTCATTGAAACATTTTAACCACCTATCTGATGTGAAGCTAATCCGTATACCAGATAAACGAGTTCGTATTTTATTGGGAGTAAACGTCCCGGAAGTGCATTGGGTGTTGGAACAGAGGCTTGGCAGAGCAAAACAGCCGTTTGCACACTTGACGCCATTGGGACGGACGATTATAGGTCCAAATTCGACAGCATTGTGTGAAGCTTCTATGAATTGTCTCAGCACACAAAGGGATATTGCTGAGGACGTATCATTGTTGGACAGTGAAATTTGCAATAATTATGCGCTGTCTGGGTCAGTAAAGGTTAAACATATAATATCGAAAGCCAACGTGATTGGTAAGAGTGCTGGTTTGTTAGGTTCCGGTTCGAAACGTAATGCTACGTCGAGTTATGATTCGAGGGACGATGATGTTGCAGTGGTTGCTGCAGGAAATGCAAAGGTTGCAGCGTTGTGCACGAAAGCGACGCCCCTGATAGCCAAAGGCTGTTCGTTAACTGGTGCCGGTGGATCGAAGCTTGCTGCCGCGTCCAGTTCGGACTCTGATTCGAGTGACGATGATGTTGCTGTTTCCTGTGTGAAAGCAATGTCTTCAGCATCGCCGGCGAATTCGAAGAAAGCGAGTCTTCCGTCTCCGGTTGTTGTCGTTACCAAACGTCTATCTTCACCTGGTCTCGATTTGACTAACAGCATTACAGGAGTGAATTTGCTGTCGGTGACTATGTTCTCTACCAGAACGAGAATGCATCGCGCAGTTCGTGGAAAAGGGCTATCATATCGGATGCAGACGGACATGTGCGTAAAGTATTGCATCGCACTGCAGATGGAAAGCTTAAACGAGATATACGCCGGGTATGGTTTTTGGAAGGTGATAATAGTTAGAAAGCCAAGGTGGCTTTGGGGGGCGGTGTTGGATCCTTTTACCTTCCAACATCTATTTGTAATATTTCATGTGAATTTTGAAATCCAAAAACTTTCCACTTTTTTCTTGTTTCTTACTGCACTTTTGTTTTACTCTTTCTCTTTGAATAATTTGACTCCATTTTATCTGCGCCATTTTCTCGTTTGGACTCGTGTGCGTAACGTGATACGCGCTCGATATTGTTTTTGACATTGATCCGGATTTTTACCCGGTTGACCCCAATATTTGAGGTATGTTTTTACTATATTTTGATTGCTTCAATACAGTACCGCATTTATAGACAAATCCGCTTCGGGTTCTGATATACCTCTGGGATTTTGCGCGTCACTCAACTTGGGACGTTTCATTGATTGTCAAATACAATCAAAACTCATGCGGTAGTTGATCGCACGATGTTGAAAGTATGACCAGACGACGGCGAAGAATAAGATCTTTCCGATGACGTTAATCCCTTTGAGGACTTGAAGAGTATTAACAGAGTTGCACGCGTAGATCCAATATGGGAAAATCATGTTAAATCCCTATTTGCTCGTATTATCGAATACCGCTATGAGAGTGGTATATCCAGAAAGCTGACTTCGAGAGGAGTCCAACAACGTATAATATGTCCACGTAAGTGTACGTTTAAGAACAGTATATCCTGATAATCAGGAGCTCAAAATAATGCGACCGCACGGCACGTTGTCAATGAAAGATGCTTACCAGGTGCAGTACTCAGTACAATATTCTTTGTAATAAATATATTGTTATTTTTCGTTAATGATAAAATATATTGAAAATTGCTTAATTTCACGAGCAAATTCTAATGAGATACAACAATTATTGTTTCCAAAATCCGCTTCCTTCCTATTTTCAAAAGAGCAAAATGGTGCAAGTTGGATAGATATATGCACCAGATTTACGAAAACGGTAGTCGATTAGATCGGAAAATCTTTTTAAATTTTGCCTAAGCGTGCATGCAATATAGTTATTATACTCGGAGCTATTTTCGGAAGTTTCCTGCGACTATCGTTGACAAAGAAATACGTATATCCAGTCGTAAGATATGTAGTGCGAACGTGAGCAACATGCGGAGAAAAAATCCTTAGGGAATTATTACAATGTAGAGAAAAATGTTATCAGATTATATAACCTTCGCTGGAACTGTCATGACACGGATTTCGTACTCTCCAGCGCGAGCACATTTATTTATATATTATTCTAATCTAGAGAATAATGTTGTCGGTGAATAGCCCACCCAGGTGCAAATTTGAAAACTCGCTTCTAATCCGTTGTCCACGGAACAAAGGAGACTGCGAGCCGACCTCCTCCTCACATTTAAAATCCTTAACAGTGTTTCCCACCCTTTGAATATACTATTTCACCGACGAACATCCAGCAACAACCGCGGTCACAACTGCAAGTTGGAAATACCCCACTCCAATCAGAACTGTCGCAGGTATTTTTATTCTGTTCGTATTTGTTTCGCTTGGAATTCCCTGCCAGCCGATTTGGTAAGCTCAAACACTTTTTCTATATTTAAATTAAAACTAGACGATTTCCTGAGAGCCAATCCAAATTATGCCCCGAACTATTTATAATCTATCGTTACCAGAATTATTTTGATTTTGAAATTTTTCTACACACATACACATATACACTTGTACCTATAGTTCAACTGCATGGTTATTGTAAAGTAATTGCTTTTTCAACCATAAAATCTTGAATCTTGAATCTTGAATCTTGAAAAGAAACTCCAAACGAATATCATTGAAACGGCGTGTTTTTATCAACTTTAATCCTCTAAATACTTTAATGTTGACAGGGAAAACCTAATCGGTGGTGTAAAGATTCAGCTTGCAATAATCTGTGATAAACATAAAAAATAATGCTGTTTTATTAAGTTGACCTTCTGTCGACAACAAGGAATACGTATTTAGTAAATTGGTTAATAAAGGTGAATCCAAGCGGTGTAAAAAGCGTGGAAATTCGTTTACCATTTGAGGCGGTATTGTGAACAACGTCGAATTGTGGAGCGTTTTCAGAAATGTCCGTCTACCCGAATGACCATGTATTCCCTCGATAATACTGACCTACTATGCAGTCACATTTTTTGTTGCTCTGACACTTCTGCTCATATCTTCGCCGAATCTGCTTGGATTTCTCTCATTCCAAGGATTTTGTGCTACTTTCGATCATATCTATCGGAATTTATTTGTTTTGCTCTTGTCAACGGATTAGCAGCAAAGTTATCGTATCGGCGTAAATTTCACAGTTTACTCACGTGTGCAAACTTTTTCAATCGCTAACTATTCTACGGTTCCCACATTCTTGAAAGCACTGATAAGGAGAGGAACTTGGGTGTGTGGGTGAGCAGCACTTTAAAACCGTCACATAACGTCACAGCTGTCTATGAAAAGACGACACGAGTACTTCTACTGCTAAAACGCTTGTTCGGGAGTTTCACTAAGCAAACCGTTCATCTAATAATTAATACGTACTTGAGGCCAACCATGGAGTATGCGGTTCAGGTTTGGTCACCCTGGCTACAGAAGAACATCAGCCTATTGCAGAGAATATATCATCGGACCACCAAGCTCGTGCGCGGTTTGAAGCACAAATAAACGAAGATCGAATTGCAAGTCTCAATCTATTCGACTTTAGCTACCTTCGTCTTAGAGGTGATTTGATACTTATGTTCAATATACTGCATACCCCCAACCATCGCCTAAATCAACTATTTACGCGACTACCATCCAGAACCAGCCGGAGTCACGACTATACAGAACATATTCCCGACTCGAGACTAAACTCTCGGAGGTACTTTTATTCTGTACGTGTATGCTTTACCTGGAACTACCTACCTTGTAATGTTGCACATTCACCCAACTTGGATATATTCAAATCGAATTTGGACAATTTCATGTTGGCCAATCCAAACTTTAAAACCCATATATTTTACACCATAAAAGCTTCGAACTTTGAAACCAGTTTCTGTCCAATGGATTTTTACTTGATTCCTGAGCTGCTCAGTAAGCAACCAAATCCCGTTTTTCTTTCCATGTTATTCGTAATTCCCATATTATTCTGTGGTTTTTGTCAAGCTATATGCGTTTTAGACCATTAAAATTGAATTGAATTGAAATTGAATTGAAGTCTATTCTCAAATGTTATTGATAAAAGGGTTGGCGAATTGTAAAGATTTCCTAAATATACGCTACATTGTTTGCTGAATCCGTCTGAATGCTCCAGAGCTTTATCATTCGAATCAATTTATTATTCAATTCGATTATTGATGCAGAATCTGCGACAGTTTGTCTGGTGCCGGGCCATTCTGGGTAGAATTTTGGACCACAGATTACGAGTAATCTCGCTGTATCTTTGCGAACATGTTGTACGCCTCGATGTACAACCAACCGACAGGATCCATGCTGCTTTGTAATATAAAATTACTTCAATTCTGGAGAACAGCGTAGTTTATTTACCATTTTGTTCGATGTGTGAGGAATACATTGATCTAACATTTCAGCGTTCTGCGAACCACAACAAGTAACCTTGAATGACGTTTTCCATTTACTGGATTTCTTGTGTTTCGACTTGATGTAAAGTAAAAATAAAATGTCACCTCATGTTCGAATAATTTGGGACATGCTAACCCTATTTCGAACTCGTTGTCATACATCCTAGGATAATTTACTGAAGCTTTTTATTCTTGAAATAATTCATTGATTCATGTTACTTGCTAATGAATACCTATATACTAGCTGTATGCCAAACATTATATTGTTCAGTAGAGGGTATCAAAATTGTGAATGAGAACAACCATGGGTTTATACAGATACTTCACAAATATCTGACTCTTAAAAAGTTTTAAAAAAAATTGGAAAAAAACATCTAAAAATATAAGCAATTACGTCGGCAGTAATAATAATCACACCACGGTTAACGCATTATTATAAGTGAGGTGCGTGAGGTGAAGAAGAATGTGCAACTCGAAGAGTTTGAGATGATTTTCAACCCGACAATTAGGGAAAATTAAACGCTTAATAAAAACGTTTAGAATAATTAACGATTCTGTCTCAGAGGTAACCCAACTAACAAAAGTAATATATTTAGTCATTAAAGTCGGAAAAACATTCAGTTAAACAATCCAGTGCAAAGTACACATCAATTATTCATTTATTTTCATTACACAGCTATCATAGTTAAAGTATTCAGTTATTATTATTAATCCCTTCTCCTAGGACGACACATTAGTACCGTACAATAACGCAGGCTGTGTCTCATGGATGTCGAAATCATGTTGAAGAAAAATTGATACAAATTCCGAAATATCAAGCCACATAATGATTTCGCGAGTACAGCAATTCCTAATACCTTTGTCACTCGTTAGTAAAATAGCCAACAGATTGGCAGAGCATTAATAATATACGATAAAATGTGTAAAACGTGTTTGAATTTGGGAATAAAATTCGGTTAGGCCATTGTTGATGTAATATTCGACTGCTCAGTCTACCACTCCAGATGATTTCGGAGTTCATTGGATTGCGTACTTTCATATTATGGATTTACGCAGTTCATTAGAGATTTGTGTTAATCTAAAGATACAGAAACATCGAACAGAACGACGATGACAATCGCAAACCCGAAATAATTTGCTTTTCATAATGCAAAGGAATTTGAGTGCAATCGGTTAGAGTAGTTTTTGGGTAACGTTTCACTTCTGACACAGAAGCTCCGTCTGACCAAGGGTGATAGTCAGGACAGGGAACATGATTTAGTAGTAGTCAACCCAAAACCACTTATTTGACTTTACCGCTAAACAGCTTCTAGTACGCCTACAGTGCGTCACGTCTCGTGGAAATGACCAGGATCTGTGGCCGATTTTCCACACAGTGTGTATCCACGTCAATCTGATACAAGTGAACACGGTCAAGGTCAGTTGACACAGCGGCCCACATACGTAAAAGTACATAACTAACTGGGCTAAGGTTAAGCTGTTTGAAGAAAAACAAAAATCTAATTAACTAGGAGGTATAAGGTGAATAAAAATTATTATTTACTTTCGCATCAGTGCTGAGCGCCAGATTGTGGAGATTTCTGCCCCATCCACCTTATTGACCGCCAGTCGACCTGCCTTGGCAATTTCGACCGCCTGCGCATTTAGGCATTCGCTATACGGTTTAATACCGCGTCTAAATATTGCCACATTGTCTAGATCGACGCTGTGGCCCGTATCTAAAACGTGCTCCGCCAAGGCGGAATCACGAATAACGGATTGATATTCCCTCGCATCCCGGGTCTGCCTCCGGACACGCTTTCGGTGTTCTTCGATTCTAGTGTGAATTTCCCTGGAAGTCTGCCCTATGTAAACACCCGAAGAGTCCTTACATTGTTGATTCTGTAGATGCTGTTCGTAACGCTAGATAAAGGCGTCTTATCCTTTAGATGCATCAGAACCGAACAGTTTAAACTTAGCCCCGTTAGTTATGTACTTTTACGTATGTGGGCCGCTGTGTCAACTGACCTTGACCGTGTTCACTTGTATCAGATTGATCTGGATACACACTGTTTGGAAAATCGGCCGCAGATCCTGGTCATTCCCACGTGACTGTTCGCGTACTATAGGCTGTTTAGCGATAAGGTCAAATAAGTGGCGGTGGGTTGACTACTACTAAATCATGTTCCCTGTCCTGACTATCACCCTTGGTCTGACAAAGCTTCTGTGTCAGAAGTGAAATGTTACCCAAAAACTACTATAACCGATTGCACTCAAATTCCTTTGCATTATGAAAAACAAATTATTTCGGGTTTGCGATTGTCATCGTCGTTTTGTTCGATGTTTCTGTATCTTTTGATTGACACAAATCCCTAATGAACTGCGTAAATCCATAATATGAAAGTACGCAATCCAATGAACTCCGAAATAATCTGGAGTGGTAGATTGAGCAGTCGAATATTACATCAACAATGGCCTAACCGAATTTTATTCCCAAATTCAAACTATTTTCACACGATATCGTATATTATTAACGCTCTGCTACTCTGTTGACTATTTTACTAACGAGTGACAAAGTTATTAGGAATTGCTGTACTCGTGAAATAATTATGTGGCTTGATATTTCGGAATTTGTATCAATTTTTCTTCAACATGAATTAGTCATTCATGAGACACAGGCTGTGTTATTGTTCGGTACTGATGTGTCATCCTGTGAGAAGGGATTAATAATAATAACTGAATACTTTAACTATGATAGCTGTGTAATGAAAATAAATGAATAATTGATGTGTACTTTGGACTGGGTTGTTTAATTGAAAGTTTTTCCGACTTTAATGACTAAATATATTACTTTTGTTAGTTGGGTTACCTCTGAGACAGAATATTCAAAATAGCCTTAGCCCTGTTAGTTATGTACTTTTACGTATGTGGGCTGCTGTGTCAACTGACCTTGACCGTGTTCACTTGTATCAGATTGACGTGGATACAAACTGTGTGGAAAATCTGTCACTGATCCTGGTCATTCCCACGAGACGTGACACACTGTTGGCGTATTATAGGCTGTTTAGCGTTAAGGTCAAATAAGTGGCCGTGGGTTGACTACTACTAAATCATGTTCCCTGTCCTGACTATCACCCTTGGTCTGACGAAGCTTCTGTGTCAGAAGTGAAACGTTACCCAAAACCTACTCTATCCGATTGCACTCAAATTCCTTTGCATTATGAATAAACGATCGGTCCCAAACATATTCCAATCGAATTTGGGTTTCACTTGTGCTGTGGCATTTGTAGCTGAGCGCGATGCGTATTGGCCAGATTGACATGAGGGACGAATTGGAACTAAATTGTCAATCGGGTGTGCCTCTACGGGGTGGCGTATATTTATGTTGAGTCGATGGCCCGCAAAGTGGTAATAAGATACCAGGAACTCACCAGCTGCCACGCAGTAACTGATGATCTGACAATCTTAAATATGGAACCAGAAGTTGATCGATAATTCGAAGTAGTTGTTGTGATTCAATGAACGATGACTTTTAAATTCTTACAATATTACTGAAACGATGTATGAAAGAACTAGGGGACTTGGCACACGAGGTCTTAGAATACTTAGAAATTCTTACTTCCTATTCAATAGCTCGCGTTTCGATAATTGAGTTTATATTTGCTAGTATCTTTTGTATTAGAACTTGAACTCAATTTTTAGCTAATAACCGACCGCACGTGCATTCAAACTGAGATAGAAAACGTATTTTATATCTCAAGTTGCAAAAAATTCAATGACACAATACCCGGCAAACCCTCGAATTGAGTTGACCAGAGTTAGGCGTGGCCAATCTGATTGACATTTTTGACATTTCGTGTTTGCGAGGGAAAATTTTCCTGAAAAAAATGGCCAGCAAATACCGCGCTTATTCATAGATTTATTCATAATTTATATGCAGGTAAAAAGCTATGCTTTACAAGACCCACAAAAATGTACATCGGGTCGGATGGTAAAAAATATCAAAATATTGTTAGATTATTTTCAAACATAAAAAACATACTTTTCCATGTGGATATCTAGTGATTTTTTGAAAACTTCAACAGTTCCAGATTGTACCACATGAGTAGGTAAACTGTTCCACAGTTGCACATTGCGAACGGAAAATGCATATTTGCGGCAGTTCAACCTGCTATGCTGTTGGTAAAGTTTTAATTGGTGACCTCGCAGATGTGTGTTATGGGAAAGATGAAACAAATGACCGCAAGGATGATTTGTTTGATTAAGCACTGTCCAAATGAATATAAGTGCTCCTCGTTTCCGTCTGTATTCAGCCGAATGCAAATTCAATAATTTAAGTCGCGTTTCGTATGGATAATTTGATAGTCCCAGGACGAGTTTTGTCGCTCTGCGCTGTGGAGTTTCTAATAGCAGAATATCTTTTTTCAACCAAGGATCCCATGCCGGTATAGCATATTCAACATGAGGACGGATGTACGTTGAAATCAATTTGCAGGCAATATTTGGGTCAAACGAACCTAGGACTCTTTTAAGGAGACCCAAGTTGTTTTCAGCTTTGCAGGCAGCCAGTCGACATTGCATTGAGTTTCCTAAGTCTGATTGGATAATCACACCTAAATATTTTCGGAGGAGGCGGGTTTAATAACAGTGCGACCAAGATAATATTCTTTGCTCGACTTGCTGTTGAGAGACAATAGGCTGCATTTCGAAGCATTCAGGGGCATTTCGTTGTCTATGGACCAAGTGTGAATCATATCGAGATCCCGTTGCAGGTTCTGTGTGTCGTCTGTGGAGTCTATCTTGCGCCAAAGCTTTGCGTCATCAGCGAAAATAAGCACGGACGACTGTAATACAGTAGGCAAGTCGTTTATATATATTAAAAACAAAAGCGGTCCGAGGACTGATCCTTGTGGGACACCACGGGCAACTTTAATCGACTCGGATAGTTCGTTTTTGACTCTCACGTACATCTCACGAGATATCAACCATTCTTTAATCCATGCATGGAGTTTACCCTGTACTCCGTAGGTGAGTAGTTTCGACGAAAGTATTTCGTGATTCACACGATCGAAGGCTTCTGAGAAATCGATATAAATTACGTCCACGGAGTTGCCGGCATCCAGTAGCTCAGACCAAGATTCTTTTGCTAATAGCAAGTTTGTCAGACAGGATCGTTTTTTCCTGAATCCATGCTGTACCTCGGATTCGCACAATGTGTGACGTTGACAAATTTCGCGTCAGAATCTGATTTAGTTGTGCGACTAACATATTCACAAAGTCGCGAATATGTTAGTCGAACAAGTTTGTCTTGTGCATCGCAAAAAAAACGATGGGCATAATCCTACCACTAGAACGGTGAATTGTTGTGTACCACCACTAAGAACACAAATTTATTTTTACAAGTTTGTCTAGAATTGAAAGACGACACTGCCAGAGAGAATGAATTAGATTCGCAATGAATATTGTCAACCTGTCGAATTCCGGAATCAGTTAAACATATTTTTGCATTTGTGATAGTTGACCTGGCATAATCTAAAAGTATGAAGAGAATGAAGTTCGCTGCAGGGAGCACACATCCAATTTTCATTGAATTAGATTGGCTGGTAATAATTTGTTGGATATTTGAATTGTTGCCCAATAGAATCTTCCATTTTCGTATTAACTAGTATATCGTCTATGACGTGAGTAACGCGTAAATCACCCGTTTCTTATTTCGACAATTCAAAACAACGATTCTGATTTACTACGGTACTGTAATTGACAACAATTACAACAAAAATAACTATACAAGCCTCAATTGTGTAGGAATTTCACAACAACAATGGAGCCAAATAATCCAGAATTAATTCAATTCAATCAAAGTCAAACAAAATGTCGTCCAAATTTTCCGTGACAAACAAAAATGACACACAAAATAGCGTCCACATTCAATCAAAATACTGGAGCCCAAAATGACAACCAAATTCAGCACCAATGACCGACAATGGCACAAACAATGAAGAAAAACAAGCATTTGACCAAAGACGTGGAAAGAAATGAATTTAAATAACAGGATTAATTACAAAAAGAAAAGTTTTATATCAAAATATTGTAGGAAAATTAAACACAAGCAAAATCTACTTGACAAAATTCAGGTTTTATAAATAGGTTCAAAATAAAAGGAATGTTAAAGGGAAAGGAAGAATTTCAAACTTCTTTAAACCTTACACCTCCGACCAAATTCTTTCTAGGGCTTAACTATGCTACGATTGTTCGACGAATACTCTAACGAATTCCGAGCGGCAAATGACTTTATTTAGTGGCGAGTCACTTCCGCCACATTGCGTCCTCTTCATTCGATATTGGTAGCTTTTTATAGAAAATGCGGTTGCCAACCGCAGACCCACCACATCCTCCGGTGCTACTTCTTGACTTATAAAGAAGAGTTGTCCTGATCCTTACCCAAGTCATTCACTTCTCCTTGGGACCCTTCTAACAACCATAGTTTCCGAATATCACGCCGAATCAGGCCATCCTTTGTTTGTATGCTGACCGTTCGCACCAAAACATCATCCCCACTTCCGCTGTCCCAATAACACCAAGCGGACACGACATTTTCGATAACTATTCAGACACAACCAACGCTACATCACCGGGAATCAAATTGCGACGCGTGTTGATACATCGTTGTCGTTCTTGTAACATCGTTAAATATTCCCGATTCCAGCCTTTCCAAAATATCTCTTTCCAGTTTATTATCATTCTTTTTTGAAAACCCGATGATCACTGGACCATAAGGTTACTGTGCTGTAGCAATAAGTCGTTTGGGCGTAGAGCCACTGCATCATTATCATTTGACACGATAGGGACTAAAGGTCTTCTATTTAATATAAGTTCTACCTCAATGAATGCTATCAACAATGTCTCATCTGAGTGATTGTGTTCAATACGCATGGCAGCCAGCGCTCTTATTGTCGATCAAATTAGACGATAACCAAACGTTCGTTTCAATAGCAAATACATGCGTACCGCAAGCACAGCAGCTTGCAAATCAAATCCATGAATAGATACCGTTTGTAAATGTTTGAATCCATACCATGATAATAAAACACGAGATAGTCATACGAATCCTTTCTCAAAGGTATGCCCATATGCCACTGCTCCGTGACCAATTTCAGGTGCATCACAAAATATATGTAAATGTGTTTGTGTAGCAAGCTTACTGATGTTGTTGTCAAACGAATGTCCAAACTGTTCAACAGTTTTGCGTAACGCATAAGTTGCACAAAATGGTGATGAAGTGGGCACTAAATGCATTGTCATCCGGTATGCTTTAAGGTGCGATGTCACTTCGTTATTTGACCACCAAAGCAGTCTCCTCAACGCGTCTTGGTCCGCGTGCGGCGCAGCCACTTGCAGAAACATTTCCTTGATGTCAGCCGCGAAAGCGTACTGGTGTAACCGGAAACGTAGAAACACCTCAACAAAGTTCGTTGTCAGGTTCGACCCATTAACAACATGTCGGAGATGTGGTTATTCTTTGCTGCACAATCAAACTCTACTCTCAGCTTTTCCGGTTTCTTAAGATTGAAAACCGGATGTTGAGGCAAATATCAAATAATATTCTCATTGTCATTATTCGGAATGGGTTCCATATAATCAATCTCCAAATGATGCGCTTTAACCAGATTGTAACACTCGAACAAACCACTATCACGTTCAAATCGACGCCAAACGTAGCTCAAGCGCCTTTCCGCTGTCAAATAATTTGTGGTGAGTTTGCTTCTATCAGGCTTCCAAGGTGGGGTTACTTAAAAATGACCGTCAATAATGTTTGATCCTCTTACGAGAGACAATGTTTCTTCTACATCACGCGATCGTTCATTTCACTCGGCGGATATGTCTGCAGACTCTGCACTGTATATGCGATTGACACATTCATCAATGGACTTCTGCTCCAAAGAAGAATTTAAACACAAGATCTCCTTTGAAGTTTGGCATGCCGGTCCTTGCAGAAGCAACCCCAACAAGGTTTTTGTTGTAAATGGACTGCCTTTGCGTTGTAACCGCTGTTCCAACGCCCAGTGTGCTTCAGAAACATCACAACCTATCAGCACAGTAACAGGCTGATCACTAACATCAAAGTCAACGTCTTTCAAATATGCAGGCCGTTTATTCAAATCCATTATTGAAAATTGTGATACACGCGGCAAAGTGTCCACTGTGTAAGCCTGTGTGACATGGATTACTTGACTGCAGTAAAACGTGTGTATTTTACAGCTTAAACAGGAACAAGAAAGTTTACGTTGTTGCCAGAAAGTTGTCAACGAAACTTGCGCAGGACTTTTAGGCATCTTGTACTGTTCAACAAAGTCCTTAAGAATCAAATTGGTATCACATCCACCATCCAATAAGGCTACAGTATTTATATGCCCAGTCGGAGTTTCGATCTTAATAGGTATAGAACCTAAAAACACTTTGGCACTGTTGGCCGCATGGCTGCAATGAATATTCGTAGACGGCATAACCAATGTTTTCAATCTGTTTGTTAACAAACATGCGGATGTCCTAAGAAATGTGTTGCTCACATCCCCCGCTCTTACACACCTCTACCGGTTTCTGACTGTTTATCGTCATCAGGTGTATACAGTAAGATTATGTTCAGTGAGCCTTGAAACGGTGGATAATTGGTAAACAAAGTTAAACTTGAATGATACTGTAACATGCGGATGCGTTTAAACAAATGGGTTATAATAATGAATTTTTATTCGCATGCATTCCAATCACACACAGGATATGGCATGTTCATATGAAATGTTTTACAATGTGTATTAAAATATCGTCGCTATGTAATGTACGTGGCGTACTGAAATACATCTGGCATTTTAGCTAAACTATCTATTGCAAACCGGGGTTAACGATTGAAGTAGTTATGTTTGTGAGCCATTGTTGTATAAAGTTGGCTGGGCCGATGTTGTCCAATAGTGGCATACAAACGCAACTTGTTTACCATTTCACTGCTGTTTTATGACATGATCGTACTGCCTCCAAACTTTTGAGTGCAACCAACACGATACCGTCCGTGGTGTGTGAAGCAAATGTATGTAAATATGAAATTTTGTTTGCAGTGTTGAGTTTAGCAGGGCTTTGGGCACATGTGTTGGAACCAGACAATAACGAATGTCACTTTTTTGGAGCGAAGCGAATTTTCGAAGTGCCCTAACTGCCCTTCGCGATAGCGAATAGTATCAAAGCAAAGCACTTCGCAATGGCGAAGCGAAGCGAATATTCGCACTTCGCCATAACGAATATTAGCGAATAATCTTCGCTCAACTTCGATGTAACCCAAAAACTTCGTTTTCGACAAAAAACCTTGCTTTAATTTGCTATAATTCGCTAATATTCGTTTAAATTCGCCTTTCTTCGCTGAAATAAAACGAATTCCGAAATAAATTATTTTTTTGACCATGAAAGAACTTTTATTTGACAAGAGAGGAGTTTTTCATGAGCTTTGGAATTGTAAATATAAAAACCGTGTTTTCTCAAAGGAAATTAGGCTCCTCCTCTGACTCGGTCTCTGAGACCGGGGTTCTGGACCTGGACCTGGTGCCGGAACTGGTCCGGCTGCCTCCAGTCAGAGGGGAGTAGGCCCCCGCCGTGAGCTCCTGGGTGTCGACAAACTCGACATCCTCAAGGTTGGCCTCAGGGTCATCCTGGTCTTTGAGCTGCTGCTGACACTAAGTGCTGGTACCTTCGCCATTGGTGAACTCCTGGATGCGGAGCTTCATCCTCTTCATGTAGGGGAGCACTCTCTCGTAATTGTCATGAATGTAGACGAGCTCCTGTACCCTCTCGTTGTTCAGAAGGCTTCGGGTGGGCTTGGTCACGAGTCCAGCTTCCGAGAAGACCCTCTCTGATGAGGCTGAGGTTGCCGGGATGGCGTAGACCATCCTAAAAGAAAATGAGACAGGTTTAGTATTTTGTATTAGGTTCCATTGGGTACAAAAGTTAAACTACTATTTCTAAGTATAGCAATACTATATCAAAGTATAGCAATACTACATCTAAGAATAGAAAATAATATATCGAAGTATAGCGAATAATATCGAAGTATGGCGAAGTTTAGCGAATATTATAGCGAAGAATGGCGAATAACGAGAATAAATTATAATCCAACGGAAAATAAGTGACCTTTTACTTTGAAACAAATTACTGGGCGACTTTGGCGAGTAGAGGGAGCTTCTTGGCCTTCATCTTCCAGTACTGGAGCACGTCGATGTCCTCCTTTTCCAGGGGAGACGCCATCCATTCATTCATCTCCTTGACATAGGAAGGAACTGGGGATGGTTGAGACTGGGACTTAGACTGGTCGACGCTGCCAAAGGCCAATTACGGATCAAGGTCATGGTGCTCTCGGAGAAAACCTTCAAAATCTTGGCAAGCGGGTTCCGGCATCTGAATGGATGGTGGGGCGGCTGGGGCCAAGTTGGCCAAGAGCAACTTGATGCTCTGCTCGCACTCGTAGAAGAGGTGACCATGAGACCTGGTCCTTAGGTACACGGCCTTCTGAGTAGGGTTCAGGTAGTGCGCAATCTGGTAGAGGTCCACGTTCCTGCCCAGCTCGGGAACTCTGATTTTGTTCTCCTCCTGGAACTTCTTGATGAATGCCTTGGTGGCAGCCTTAAATTCGGCGAACAGCTTGATCCTGGAGGCGGACATCATGGCAATCTTGGCCATGTCCGGAATGACATGCTGCAATGTGGGCGTCTCATCTGCCTGGAGACGTTTGCTGACCTCCTTGATCTGCTCGAGGGGCCAGAGGATGTCTTCCAGGTCCTGAAACTGCAGCTTTTTTGGAATGAGGGCCGCAAAGTCTGAAGGGGTGTTGAAGACATCATCCTTCAGCGACAGCAGGACCGCCTTGTTCCGGACGATGGATGTGATGGTCATGCACATTGAAGACCAGCGGATCTTGCTGTACTGAACGATCTTGATGAAGGGAACTGTAAAGGAATGACTTCTGAACTTCGAAGGTATAGCAAATATTAACGAAGCTTCGCTAATAATATGGCGAAGCTTCGCAAATATAGCGAAGTATAACGAATAACATAGCAAATTATATAGCGAATAGTATCGAAGTTAACCGAATATTGCGCTCACTCCCCTTCCAAGTCAGCTGCCTTCTTTCTCATGAGATCGTTCCTGACCGAAGAACGGTTGACCCCGGTGGCCAGAGCCCTAACCAGCTTGACCAAGTCGCCCACCTCCTCGATCTGCATGGCATACTTGAGGGCGTTGTTAATTGCGTGGTCGACGCAAAGCAGGTGCTTGCTGATCTTGTCAGCGTTCTTCACAGCTTTCTTTATTTTGGCCTCGGCGTCCGTGACCATGATGGTCGCAGTGCTGTCTTTGAGGTTCTTGATGGCACCAATCATGGAGTTGAGGTAGCGGCCCACCACCTCCGAGTCGTGCCTACCCACCACCATCCTGCAGTCCATGGGGAATCTCTGCATGACCCAGTCTGGATCAATGTAGTGGATAGTCAAGCTCAGGTACCCCTGGTTGGAGCGGCTGGTCCACATGTCACTGGTGAATCCAACTCCCATAAGGTTGGCCAGGTCCTTGGCGAGCTTCTTCTCCATGGCTTCCTCTACATTCTTGAAAAGGAGGGTACAGATGTGCCTGGAAAACATGATCTGCCTGGGGATGTTGATTTTCGGGTCCAGCGACTGAGAATACCTGGAATAATAGCGAAGGTATTAGCGATATATCCCAATTATAGTGATTTTTAATCGAAAAATAGCAATATATAACAAAGAATAGCGAAGATTAAGCGAAGTATAGCAAAGTAAAATCAAAATTATCTTTCAAGTAAGAAGGTAACAACTTGTAATTGTAAATTTGTCATTTCAAATACCTTATAAAGTGGCGATTCTCCACATGGCTGAGCGAAAGGTTGGCACCGGCAAGGTAGGCCATGATCTCCAGGTTGGTCCTCAGTTGTAGAGGACTGTACGGGATGTACTTCTTGGGAGCGCTGGCGCTGCCGCCGGACTTGTATTACTGGGTGATCGGGGTCACTGATAGCCTTCTTGAATAGGTTTTGGATGACTCCCCGAACTTGACTCACCAAGAGCCGGACTGGGACTGCTGCTGCTTCTTCTGGGAAAGAAAATAAAGAAAAAACAGTTGAGCTTCATTTCCAACAAACTATTGCAAAGTATAATGATGTTCATGCACAGTATTTGGAAGTACTAAGCGATCTATAACAAAGTATATGGCAAGATATTGCGAAGTATAGCAAAGTTTAAACGAAATTTAGCGAAGGTTGCATCAAACTGATTCTAACTCACCTTTACAGTCTCCAACTTGGCCTTCTGGTTCAGAAACTGCTTAGAAACGTCCGGATGCTTCGACATGATGTGGCAGACCATTCCTTGGGGGGTTCCCTGAGGCCGGGCAATGGACTGGCCACAATCCTCGACTTGGCAAAGAGCTCGAACTTCTCTTTCCTTCGCACCTTTTTTCACAGCCTCCTTCTTGAAGAAGTTCCAGATCGGTGATCTGGTAGGCTTGTGCCGGTAGGTGGTGTGATGAAAGTCGTCATCATCATCATCATCATCTGACGGCGGCGGAGACCTCTTTCTTGAGGACTTGAGGGTCCACTGGTCTTTGGACGGCAGCTTGACGTTGAGGGTCGGGCTCCTCTTGGACTTCTTGGCCGAGGCCGAGTCTTTGTCCTTGTCCGACTTGTGGTGCGTCTTTGGGGGGCTCATGATGAAACTATGATGAGACAATTAAATTTTCATCCTATTTATAGCAGACAATAAATAGCAGACAAAATATTAAAGTACAAAAAAGAACAACCCTTTGTCTACTGACCGTAACACTAGTTACCACCTCAAATGTTATCTTATAGCAAATAAACAAGCAGTCTGTTGCTAACTGGCTTACGTCGGTACTTTCAGTCACCATCGGAGTTCACTTGTCTGGCGGTGTCTATCAACAAGTGTCAACATCAAAAACAATTCCCGTAGAAGGGTTAAAATATTAAAGTACAAAAACAAAGACTTCGCTTTTAGCGAATACTTCGCTAATATTCGTTTACGGCGAAGTTTGAACTTGCACTTCGTTTTAAGCGAAGCGAAGTATAACGAATTTTTAGCGAAGTTTATTTTTGCGCTTCGCCATGGCGATAGCGAAGCGAATATTCAACAATATTCGCTTCGCTTCGCAACTTCGCTTCGCTTTAAATCCCAAAGCGAACTATTCGTTATTGTCTGAATCCGATCCCGCCCTACATGATTGCCCCTTTAGGATTAACTGAAGAAACTGAATCTAACGTGGGTGATGACGATTGAAGATGAAATACTTGTCAAATTAGAATTTGTTATCAATAAAAATTTATCTCTTTTCAAGCGTTCTTTTAACCATTATTTTAATGGCCTTGCCCTGAGCGAGTATACCGGGTCTGCCTATGTATTATTTTTTGATCGTTAGCCCCGTTAGTAATGTACTTTTGCTCATGTTGACCGCTGTGTTAAGTTGAATTGGGTTGCTGTGTGGTTACAGCAATGTGGTCGGCATAGCGACCACTGACCTAGGTCAAAACCATGCTAGTGGGTTCAAGATAACTCAAGGTTTTTAATGGTCTGAAAAGCAACAAGCTTAACAACAACCATAGGATGGTAAAAATTGAAATTTAAGTGTATAAACAATATAAGAACATAGATTAAACAGTCTATAAGTGTTCTGTAAACGAATAATGCAATAAAATAAAGCACGTCAACAACTGATTGACTTGGTAGTGTTTCTATCGAACTTAGTGGTGCGGTTGAAGGTAAACTGTTCCAACTAAAACAGACACGGACAGAGTAAAAATACCTGCTACATTTCATGCACGATCTACACTACACACACACGTTAGTGTATTCATTGTTTTCACAACCAAGATAACACAGAACGTCTGAAATGGACCCCTCACGGTCGACACATTTTAGAAACATTTCATGCTTTCAGATGAGAAGGTGCGACAGTTGGGAATAAAATGTTCCGTTTTATTTTTAAGCTGATTAGGTAGGTGGAGTGCACGCCATTTGAATTCGTCTGGCTGTAACAACGTGTGAACGAAACGAAATATGACTGCGCATTCGGTACAATTGTTACAGTACAAACAGTACATTTATTCTCTTATGAAACTCATTACCGTCGGGTGTTGTGCATTTACCTATTGAAAGGATTTTCATCAGCATGGTTAAGTTAATCCAGTTAGCATGTAATGCAACCGTTTCTATTTATATTGTTGTTGGCATCCGTCGGTCGATGTTGAATTTGGATGTACATCACATCGCATGAATTTCATGTTTTGCAACTTTTTGAATGACTAAACAGTCCGATTCGGGAGGAACGATCTCTCCCACAGCGCTTGCAACGATAGTCAGAACTCTGTTGTATTGCATCAGTTGCACGCCGGCGGCGTGATCTGCGTTCAGCAGCGCTGTTTGTATCGTGAATTCGTTTACAGCGTGAACCAATTAATATGTGATCTATAAACCATTACGCAGTACTATTTTGCATACATGTTATGCTTTACTTGGTGAACGAAATGTGCAAGCTATAATTCCAGGACCGAGTTTAAAGCTCGTTTTAGATCAAAATTTGATCAGATAATAAACTGCTCATCAACGCTAAAATTATTGAAGAACTTGCTCATGTTGTCTCAATTTAGCGACACTATGAATATGGTAACATGGCAAAGAACATATATATCTCTGGGTTGCTGATCGTAGATAACGCCGTCTGCATGCAACTCACATTGTCTGACCGAGTGTTGCCTATCGCTGTGAGCCCTGATAAAGAGTTCGTTCTTTCTGAATCATTCAAACCGTTGGGAGCATGCAACCAAAATGCGCTTGTGATGCACATCCACTGCAGACATCGACCAAAGAAAGACCAAAAAATCATTATTCCATTCCAACTCTCAAACATTATTCTACCCTCGAACTTAACTAATGTGCATATGAAACCACGAAATAGTAAAGTTCCATTCAGTTGTTGTGGTTTCTCCTTTGTGCCTCTGTGTATAATCATATAATAAGAATTGCATTCTTCAGGGATACCTTCCAGACAATAAATTCTGGAATGTTATTTATGAGTAAGTCATTGGTAGATTAATCTATTGCTTGATATGATAGATTTCATTTGAAGGAATTTAGAGTAGCGGGATCGAAAGAACAGAATCCTCAAATATTTACGTAACCTAGATTTTGATTTCGACACCGCTACTAGTTCTGGTAAAAGTTAGACCATTGATCAATGGAAAAATCACAAGTCATTCTTATGATGCTAAATCCCCGAACCTACAAACTACTACGGGTTTCTGACTACTATACGTCAGCAGGTGGAGACAGTACGACATCCTGATATAAGTGCTCAAGCACTATTTTTATAAAAACATGAATGCCTCATATTAGAAAACTTTTAACTATTGTGTGGTCATTATTTAAATATCCGTATACCACTGCATCGCAGAAATAAAGATGCATATTGCGTATCGATAAAATGCAACCAACTTTTTTGTAATGAAAAAAACTATATTTTCATCTACCCGCTTATTATGCTTCCTAAAATTTACACAATAACCTGTATAGTCTCATAATATGGCTGTTCCTCTTAATTTAACTAAAATTTTGCATTTTAATGACAACTGTTGCGAAAGCCATCAATTGATTTAGACAGATTCTTTGCGTTCCAGAACGATTATTCAATGATCTTCCATTAACTTGACCAACATCTAAATCGCTAGAAACCATTCATTCAAAATCACTTAAAAATGATTTTGGTCTAATGCATGATATTGTTCATGTTTCATTTTTCTATGCATCGCACGGCCGGAGCTGTTTGTGGATACGCTCCCAATCCGATATATGCTCTAATGGCGCACATCTCATATAGCCTCTGACAACAATGTCAGTTTCTGAGCTCCACGCATGGCATTTTGTGACCCGGCTAAACTGCTTCTAATGACAGGAGAGAGGGTGGAGGCAACTGAGTGGTGCCTTTAAACTAGCTTGCTCTGGGCAGCTGGAGCTCGTAAATCCATGATATCTGTCCACCTAGGGGAAGAAAAACACTTATTTCTTACCTCCATAGCCTTGTGGCTAAATCCAATCATGGAAGAGTTTTCAGGAGTCAACCTCAAGAAACAATCCCTTGTCGGAGTACCGTTAGGCAGTCCGAAGTTGTATACAACTCTGTCATGACAACTCCTGAAACGGCATCGTTTTCCAAACGTATCAGCCTAAGTGTTCTTCTGGATCCGTGGGTGCTGTGACGAGGTACCACTTGCTGCATGGGCAACAGCAAAATATATATAATGAACTGCTCTGTCTTACATCTTAACGTACCATTCCGCTCCTATGAAAGCAGTAGATATCAGTTAAAATATGTACCTCGACTGGCTTACAGCACAGCGCCTGAGGATGCTTTTTACGGCAGGAGAGATTTTCAGGTCTCATTGGAGACTGTATCATTCGCATCAGCGAAATGAATTACTAGCAACAAAGGTCATTTCTGAAACTGGGAACCTAAAACTTCCGTTTCATGCTTCCAGGATTTCACGACAAAATCTGGAATCTCAGAACCTTAGGATTATCAACTGTGATGAACAAAAAGGTAAAGAGGCTCAATGTCGACGTGGCTGCAATACAATTGACGCGATTACCAGACACTGGTATGCCAACAAAAAGAGATTACGAACTTTTAGAGAGGAAGTAGTTTTTCTGATCCTTGACTGCACGGAGTTAAGTTTGCCGTGAGAAAATGCCTTATAAAGCAGCAGAGCAGAGCAGCAGCGGGAGCGAGCGGATGTGGACTCAAAATATGATGTGTATTGCTGGTACCATTACATTGGTCAACGTTTATGAACCGATGCTCTCTGCGACGACTGCTGAAAAAAAAACGCTTTTTATCATAACCTTACAGCAGTCCTCAATATCGTACAGCAAACACTGTGTTGTGATATTGGGTGATTACAATAGCCGAGTTATTGCTGAATATGAGTCATGGAACAACTGTCTCGGAAGATTCGATGTAGGTAAAACCAATCAAAACGGAGAAAGCCTATTAGAAATATGATGACAGTACTACTTCCGTGTCAGTAACACTGTCTTTCAAACAAAACCACCGCATAAAGTCTCTTGGAAACATCATCGACCTTAGCATCGGGAGTTTTGTTAGGCGCACTTATACAGGAAGCTTACTCCTCACCAGACCTCATCAAATCGAGGACTGCGACACTGGACATTCGCTGGGTTGTGCAAAACTGAATCTTCCCAGTCGAGATTTCACCACACGAATTGCCTGCTAAACCAAGAATAAATATCACTCACATGTGCCAACTTAATTTAGCTGCTTCAGAAAACTAGGGATCGCTGAAAGCTGCATCTGCCAACCTTCACCTTCCACTCACGATCAGAAGGAAGCTCGAAATAGCGACTGGTTCGAAGCAAAAGCTTTTCAGATGACTGGTGTGTTGGATGAAAAAAGTTCAGCATTCTTGAGGTTAAGATGTACGCCAAAAGAAGGAAAGTAACGAGTTTTAAGAGAAGCAAGAATAAAGGTCCAACTGCCTGCAAGACGATGTGCGATTGGCGATCATACTGAAATTATCCCTACGATCTAAAACGTTGATGAAACTGGAAACTATCATGGTATGTATGTTTGGATCAAGAAAGCCATTTGTTCAATCAAACTTGAAAAAGTTATCATTACTTTGTATCTGGAATCCTAGTTGTCGTCAATACTCAGCGGACGGAAATATGTATAGAGCGCGTCTGCTTTCTGTAATCTGGGACAGAAAGAGTCTACTGCATGTACTGTTGAGCTGTTGCCAATCATTGAATACCTAGATAACCTCCCTACGAGCCATATGAAGCAAGGGCATCAATGTTAATCGTTGTTCATAAAAATGTGTTGAAAAATGTCAGCCAGGTTTCATAAATAAATTGGGAAATTTCGCTTTTGAATACGGAAGGATTGGGTTGCCTAGCATTTAACCAGATTCAAAAATTTGTTCTCACATTCAGATATTAGTTAACTAGATGATGATATACATAAAGGAATTTATAAATAATTATTAGCAGAATCGCGGGAAATTATCAATAAAACAAATGAGGAAAACTTGAAAATCGAAGAGCTACCTGCTTCCTTTACAAAGTATTCTACGGCTGTTAATAAAACGAGAAACATCGTAAAGAATTATCATATGAATCGAAAATCAATTATCTGTTTGTTTAAAAATGTTATTCGGAGAAATCGGAATTTAGCATAGCATTTAATCTCAGGTATCTAACATAAGTATTACCAGATTAACTAACATAACATGAAACAAAGTTGTGTTTTGGTCACCGCATCAACTGTGTTTTCCATATTTCGCATGCATCGAAATTCACAACTTCATACAAAAGACCGTCAATATTTCATTCCTTTCGGTGTTGCTTGTTAATAAAAAAACTTCCAAAAAAATTAATATGATTTAGCAACGGGTATCCTTCTAGAAGCTTATTTGAATAAATATTTTACTGGAAAGCAACAAAATGCTTCTATCAAATTCTTAACTCATTTATTTTGGCTTTTAATTTTGTTTATTTTACATTTGCTACTCAATAGTAGCTCAAACAAAAAAATGTTTACTTGCCTAATTTTTTCTTATTTTCCAACTCAACTAATGGGCAGAATGAAAGCGAAATTATAAATACAATAAAGATGAAACCGGAAACCATGTACGAAAGTTTCATCACGAATTCAAATTGCGCGAATAAATTCCAATTTTTCGTAATTATGTTCCATGAAACGGAAGCAACACCGTAAATCCACACTGAAATCACTGTCTCAACAAAATGTTTCCAAACAGCAAGATGCTCATCGGAGCGTAGGATGAAAGCTTCACAAGACCTTCATTATTCATAAGTGTTTTGAGTTGCCAGTGAGAAATCACTTTGTGATTATGCATTATAACGCCGTAGTAAGTAGCAAGAAACCTATTCAACAGTGGATTACTAAAAACTCACAAACTCAAAGCTTACTGAAGTATTGTGGTGCTCACATCCTCATCCCTAACACACATATCACCGGTTTTGGGCTGTTTGCCATCGTCAGGTGGAGACAGTAAGATCAAAGCTTACTGCTTCCACTTCCACGCTGAGCAGACATTAGGCTATAGGCCATTAGGTATAGTGTAGGGAGAGTTTTTATTCGACACATTGCATGATTGTTCATTCAATTTAGATAATGAGAATAGCTTGACTCTAATTTAGTATTAGATCTCTGCATCTAGCGATAACATTTACCCACTACTTGAGTCGATAACAAGCGCAATTATAAGATCCACGATGATGTAGTTACAATTTTAACGGTAACCACAAATTTCAAATTAGGGTCTTTTTGCATATTTTATCAGTACTTTTATTTACTCGTGGAACATAAGTTGAAAAACGGTCGAGAAAGTACTTGGCATAGTTCAATGCCCGATATATGTTTATGCTGGGATTTCGGGACATGTTTAGAGCATATCACCATCAGCAGTGAAAGAATGTGTTCTGGTTTTATCCTCTCATAGTGCGGTTGCGTAACTCTTGATACTTAATTAATATAGCTCATTTAGACGAGGGAAACGTCCTTCGAGCTTACTATTTATCGAATGCTTGGAGCCGTTGAACATACATCACTGTTAAGCAAAACATTTACGAAAACTTTATGAATTTGTATGAGAAGAATAATTTTTGTTTTTGACTGAAGATTTAACCCGTATTTGAATGCTGAATTGAGATTTAAAGGTTAGGTCTACGATTTTCAACAGTTTATAACAATCTCAAATTCTTCAACATTTCTTCACTATTTTGAGTCTTGTGGTTCCTATTCGTACGGACCCTACCTAATGAGTACAACAGCGTGTATTTTGTCTCGGTGTGCGCCAAGGATTCAAGGTGTTTGACAAAAATTGATGTAAATTATCATCTTTGCTTTAATCCAAGGGTTTAACTTCCTCTACGTGTTTTGCCAACTGAGATTGTATAGCCCAATCGAACCAACAGCATGTAAGAATGGCTTACATGTTCATACAATTCATGCTGATTAATTTTAAATAGCTTGATTTGGAAGCCACGCTTAGGAAAACGACAAAAGTTTTATCCAAGTAACTCTTGTCTTTACATTATTGAGGTGGAAAATAGATTATGTGCCTGACATGATGGAACTTTATGAGTTTAATAGAAAATCAAAACGTTTAATCTTATCCTTTTAGAGCTTACGTCATAATAAGTATAGAAATCGAAAATCGGATGAGATACACCATGTTTACTCCTAATTGAAATAACTCATTCGACTGAACAAAACCGAGTGATCGGGTGTCAGCAGACTGCGACATTTTGTGTACGATATATGGCTGCGTAGATTAGCCATAACTGTTGATTCTTTTTAAATAATATGAATGAAAATATCTTATTCATTAATATTAAAAAGCGATTCTAAAACATACCGAGCACCTTTTTCAACACTTCTAATTCTGTAGATGAAAAATCGGGTAGTCGTCAGATTAGATTGAAATCATTTTAAACATTTCATTTTGATTAGATTCTTTAATCAGCGCCATTTTGGTTAAAAGTTGAATGAGTAAACAAGCTGTTTAGTCTTGTAAAACGCTGTGGATTATCATGTAGTCGTATGATGTTAATCCTTTGTCTAAAATGGCAACGCGATCTACGCTGGCTGTGTTCTGTTTATTCAAAGATAGAACGTTTGTATTCCAAACGATCTACTCCGTAGAGAGTTAAATTTAGTAAGTCGAACATTCGTAGTTGCGCTATAAATACGTTCGCAAAGAAAAATGAAAGCTCTAAACCATCGACTTGGGAGGAAATTGCATTTGATCACTCACTTCAGAAGCACAATGTGAATGCTCATGTTCATTCTTGAGAATAGCAGATACGCTTTTCGGCCGCTGAGCTTAAAGCATCTAAGAATACTACTGCCCAACGCTATTATCGTTGAGGGGTAGATTGATTCTATCAAATCGAGTTTTCTAGTTATTTGAAACACTATGATGCATGAGATAATTGCTCGCCTGTGTTGTACATCCATCGTAGACATCGGTCGAAATAGGTCATGAGCACTGATAATAGGTAGAAGTGAATGAGATGTTTGCCTAAACATTAGGTATAACCGGGGTATATGAATAAACTGCGGTCTTGAGGTAAACGGGACGCTGAGAACACCGTGTTGTAGAAGCGAATCAGTGACAGTCAACATGATGTCTCCACCTTGGTATAGTTGTTAGTGGATGCTCCACAATCATGCAAGTTTTATTTGATTTTCAACATGCTTCAAAAGACAAAAACAAGATTTTGGAGTGTTTACATCTACCCAATAACTCCGCCAAGGACGGTCCCAAGCCCGTCTGAGAAAGGAGGAGGGTTGGGCTTAGGGCTAGCAACCCTATCCCGTAAAACCTACATTGCTACGAAACGATGACGACAGATCCGTGGTTCGGTCATGTCTGCAGGATGGATCCCAGTTCGCATACGGAGGTAGCCATGCATTGGCATCCGCAAGGTAAACGGAAAAGGGGACGGCCCAAGGAAACTTGGCGCAGAACGTTGGAACGCGAACTACATGCACAAGGATTCACGGTGCAGACGACAACGGAAGCAGCGATAGACCGGAACCACTGGCGTGTAGTTGTCTTCGCCTCATGTGCCACACGGCACGGAGAGGACTGACTGACTGAATGAATGAATGACATTTACCCATTACAACCGGTTTTTGGCTGTATGCTGTCCTCAGGAGCCGAAATCAAGTAGCTGCTGGGACTATAAGCAACCGAAAAACTGGTCAGATGAGAGGATTGAAAAGTTTTATCTTCCATTTCTGCGATCATCAGAAATTGTATCTTGCTCAAATTTCATTATACATCATGATCTATCGAGATATAATTTACAGTTTGGAATAACTTGCACTCATTTAACATTTTGATAAGTCGCCTAATCCTTCGGAAATATATCACATCCAAGGCTCACGAATTCGTCTTTAATTTGCGATTGTTACGCAAAAATTAAAAAAAGCTAGTACTCGAACAAAGGTGGTATAATAAACATTTTGACAAAAATTATACGTTCAAGTTTTTCTAGATAATCATAATAACATTGACATGCTATGGGCCCACATATTAAACAGCAACTTACTGGTTGGTGGGTCTGCAAAGCTGATCTCCACTATCAAAGACATCAACAAAATGCAAGCAAAAACAATTTTCATCATTTCCGGAAATTTCTCAAACCGATTAATATTCAAGAAGATTCAAGAATCTTAATCGGTTTGAGAAATTTTCGGAAATGATGAGAATTGTTTTACTGAATTGTGAAAACGACCGCGGTTTAAATAGAGTGCTCTCGGCTCAGTGACCAATGACGTTTTTCAGGACTGTCCAATGGTGTGATGATAAATTTTTTTCGTCGTTGAGAGAAAACTACTTTAAGAAGAAGACGTTATAAGGGTAAACAAAGTTAAATTTTGCAGATTCTGTTTATTAGGGTTTGTACAAGCGGTCAGGCGCTTCAGTCGCTGATTGATGACCGATGTAATGTTGCTCACATCCTTACACCAGAACCCACAACTCCATTTGATGACGGCAAACAGCCAGGCACCGTTCGTGGTGTGTAAGTGGTCATTCATTAGCACATCGATCGCTTGACAACAAATAACTGTGATTCTGCATTTAAACATCGTTTCCGTTGTATCAACCCAAAGTCTAAATATACCACTTTTCCACTGCTACGAGTC